>JABXWE010008682.1:0-35552 GCA_014611495.1 Limonius californicus | reverse complement strand
ATAGATTAGGATATATTGAGTGGTTTGAACCCTATCAAGGATCAAAAACCAAACTTTCTGAAAAATACAAAGAACTAGGTTTAGGTGCTAATGTAGTTCTGGAGCTTGCAGATAATTTGCAGGCGGCTAAAGACAACCTAAATTATCATATATTTTTTGATAATTTATTTACATCGGTACCTTTACTCTTAGAACTAAAATCAAGGGGTCTCAAAGGAACAGGTACTATTCGTGAAAATCGTATTCCAAAAAACTGTCCCATAAAATCAAAAGATGAAATGAAAAAAGAACCACGAGGTAGTTTAGATTTTGCATCAACTGAGGACAATAAACTAATGTTGTGCAAGTGGCATGATAACAATATCGTAACTATTGTCTCAAATAATACACAAGTTCTTCCCACGGTACAAGTGAAAAGATTTTCGCAGAAGGACAAAAAAGTTAGGGGAAAGGTGGGGAATGCCGGCCAGGAAGGTAATGCCGGCCTCTAGATTATTCTGTTCCAGTTCATTTGTATTTCGCAAAAACATGCTGCGCCATCTGTAATAGCATTTTTGAACTCGCGCCCAAAGTATTATACCTATACACTGCACAAGTGGTTTGTCACATGGGTAAACAGTATCTGAGGTTAGTTGATGTAAGGTGAAGCGATTTTCAAAGGTGTATAATAATAACTGCTTTCAATAATATATGCACGGTAAGTAGGTTCACGTGTTGTACATTTCATACACTTTACGTAGAATAAGAGATTGCGGCCATAATTGCAAACGATAATGCATGCCGACAAAAAACCTGTTGTAGGTTAGATTCCGGTAATGACGGCCGGCGCTATGCAGGGAATGGCGGCCGGCCGTCATTACCCGCCTGCATATTGTTTTAGTTATTTTGGCAATCTACCGCGTATTTTGAACATTACCTTATTAGATACATTTAAATTCTAGATGCCAAGTAAATATACCAGGAAAACAGCAAAAGCAGCATGGTCTTCGGAACAAATGCAGGCTGCATTGAATGCCATCCACAATGGTAGAAGCATGAGAGAGGTATCAAGAACCCTTGGTATTGCAAGAAGTACGCTGCAAGATAGAATGAAACATAATAATGACGCCTCGGAGCCTTCAATGGGACGTCATCCAGTATTTTCCAAAGAGGATGAAAAGCTTCTCGCAACTCAAGTTATCAAACTTTCCAAATTATTTTATGGAATATCACCTGTTGAAATTAAACGATGCGCATTTAACTATGCAAAAGAAAATGGCATAAGGAATCCCTTTTCGGAAGACAGCCAGTCCGCTGGTAAGGCATGGCTTAGAGGGTTTCTTAAAATAAACCCAAATATCAGTTTAAGAAAACCTGAAGCGACTAGCATCAACCGAGTAACTGCATTTAACAGCGATGAGGTTTCCCGCTTTTACAGAAATTTGACCAGTGTGATGGACAAATATCAGTTTTCACCAACAAGAATTTATAACGCCGATGAAACCGGCATCACAACAGTGCAGAAACCTGTTAAAGTGTATGCAGAAAAAGGACAACGAAGAGTAGGCTTCATAACCAGCGCCGAAAGGGGAAAAACAGCAACTATCATGTGTGTCATAAGCGCGTCAGGCACTTATGTCCCCCCTTTATTTATTTATGCGCGTAAAAGAATGAATGCCCAACTGAGGAGGAATGGTCCACCTGGAGCACTCTATTGCTGTTCGGACAATGGGTGGATGAATGAAAATGTGTTCGTAGAATGGCTTGATCACTTTCAAAAATTTGTTAAGTCAACCAAAGAAGATCCAGTGTTACTGCTGCTTGATAACCATTCTACCCACTGTACGCTAGAAGCCTACAATTTCTGCAAAGAAAATGGAATTGTTATTGTCACCATACCACCACATACCTCACACCGCCTCCAGCCTTTGGATGTTTCGTTTTACTCGGCACTGAAAACTGCCTACAATACTGAGTGTTCTAGCTATTTAAAGACTCACATAGGCGAAAGGATAACTACGAATGAAATATCTGAAATATTCAATAAAGCATTTAGTCGAGTCGCTACTCCTGAAAAGGCGATTAAAGGCTTTCAAGAAACAGGAATATTCCCACTGAATGCTGACCTCTTCTCAGAAGAAGATTTTGCTCCTGCTGCAGCTTTTCTCCCAGCTCAGGCAGCTGATGAAACTATTCGTGGGAATAGCAGTGTTCTAGACGAAAATGAGAAGAATCAAGAATCATTTCCTGATCAGATGCCACTACCTGGGCCGTCAGGACTAAAGACACCAGAGAAGAAACAACAATCAGGACCTTCATTTTCTGATCTGATCCCATTACCTGGACCATCAGGATTGAAGACAGCACAGAAAAAAAAATCCAATAGGAAACAACATTCAGAGATATTTACTTCAACGCCCATGAAAGAAGTGTTAGATGAAAAAAAAGACAAAAAAACAAATTCAGCTGAGAAGGAAAAATATGAAAGAAGACGCAAAAAACAGAGGTACAAAACGAAAAATTGCAGAAGACGATTATGCACAAGAACAAATAGAAACACAAAATAATGAGCTCAGAAGAAATGTTGAAAGAAGCTGTAACAAAGTAAAGGTGGTCACAGAAGAGAGCACTTCAGAAGATGGGGATTCAAGTGAGAAGGAAGTGAAAGATGACATATGTATAATCTGTGGTGATAAAGGAAAGCATAGGGAGATGTGGCTGCAATGCGGTGTGTGTGGTGAGTGGGCCCATGAGGCATGTGCGGACAATGAACGGGAATACTTTGTGTGTGATTTCTGCATTTAATCGGATCGTGGCAGGTAATGACGGCCACTGGACGAGTAAGGAAAACATTTATTTTCTTTTTTGTTTTTGAAGTTTTTGTATTTTTGTAATACACGTTTATTTCTGTAGACTACAAGCTTTGATTTGCCCAATTTTCAGGTGTCTTTTGTAACAAATAAAGCTACTATTCACAGAATGGCTTAGGGGGCCGGCATTCCCCACCTTTACCCTAATAGCTCGTATGGAGTCTTGCACATGTTTTTTAAACCCATTCATGTTTCAAGGCCTAATTTTCGCAGAAACAATCGTTGCCTGCCAGTTCTTCCAGATGTATAGTCACGCATTACACACATTACCAAGCGGGATCTTTCCGAGACCCCAACCAAGAAAACTTTTTTTTTTATTCAATTGCCGAGAAATTTTGTTCTGCCAGTAATTGCATCTCATAAATAATACAAAAAAATTAAGCTAAAAAAATAACCAGGGCACAACTAGGTTTTTTAAAGAAGTTGTATGACAAATATGCAACGTGGGGTCTTCAAAAGACCCCGCTTGGCCATCCGAGGGTTAAGAAGATTCCTAACTTGAAGACTTTTGTGGGCCGGTGCACCATCATGTTGCAACCATAATCGCCGGATAGTATTAAGGGGTACATCCTCGAGGAAATTTTGAAAATCATTATTTAAAAAATCACAATAGTTTTGCCCATTAATGTTATTGTCGAAAAAGTATGGGCCAATAACACGATTTCCGACTATTCCGCCCCATACATTAAGAGACCATCTATGCTGATGATCTAACGGTCTAACGAAATGTGGATTCGCAGTGTCGTAATAATGGAAATTGTGTCGGTTCACATATCCATTTTTGTGAAAGGTTGCCTCATCTGTAAATAAAATTAAATCGAAAAATTGGTTTTGTTCTGTGTATTTTTCAATTGCCCATTCACAAAAATTTAGACGATTTTGAAAATCACGTTGGTCTAACTCTTGCACCAATTACATGATATGGGTGAAATTTATTTTTTCGAAGAATTCTAGACACCGTTGCTTGACTTAATTCTAATTCACGGCTAATTTTTCTCGTGCTTGTGTGGGGATCTTCAACAACGCTTGCAACTACCATAAACTCGTCTTCATTTCTGGTACGTTCCCTTTTTTCGTACTGGACATGACCAGTTCTTTCAAATCTTTCGCGTAATTTCCCGAAACAACGCGGATGTGGATGTCTTCTTTCCGCAAAACGTTGGGCATAAATTCTAGATGCCAACAAAGAATTTCTTTGCCCCTCTCCAAGTGCGTAAACCATATCCGTAAGTTCTTCTTGGAAAAAATCCATATTAATTCACTTATGGCGTAAATTTCAAACTTGATTGCAATACTTTTAGCAACAAAAGGCTTTATTTATTGACTAATGCAGCCTAACGTCAAACTCTGACATTCATTAGATAGCAATTGTTTCTTATTACAAAGACAATAAATTTCCAAGGCATACTAGCAAGTTTAATTTTGAATTAAAATATGTAGACGTTTAAAGAATCCCCTAAAAAACTCAGAAATTATGGGTTGTAGGCATAAGAGACCTTTAATACTAATTAAAGAGAATACAGTAAGGAACAGAATCAAATGATAAAATACAGGGTGTTCCATTTGAAAATAACGAGTTATAGTAATATGAAAATGAGGAATTTGTTTCGTTTTAATTAACACCCTGTATAATTTAATAGAAAATATTTGATATCGGAGCATAGGGGATAGTCTTAGCTACCCAGGAAAAAAAATTCTTGTTTAAAACTCTAAAAATAGCTTTAGTACGCCTTTATAAAGCAATGCGTGCAATAGGTATTTTTTAGAGAAAAAAATTAATTACTTGGCAACGTCGCTAAAAAATTGAGAAAACTTAATACGGCTATATAGGTGAATAAAAGACAAGTCAAAATATATGAAAATATACAGTGTTCCATTTAAAAAAAATAATTTTTTTGTTGCCTAGCAGTAATGCAACACCCTGTAGAGGTGAAAATAATTTTAGGTTATTCCCCTTGAGGAGTTGAAAAAGTTTCGTATGTAAATGTATACTGTATTTCAAACGGCAAGAGAGATATCGAAGACGGACACCTAAATGACTCACCCTGATATATATCTAAAGCGATTAGTCCCAGAAGGGCTTCCATAGATGCAGTTGGAGTGCTGTTCATGACTTCGCATATATGCAAACAGGCCAATCTCTGTATACTGGTTAGTTTTGTGGCGCTTGTTTTTTGCTTAACTTTAGGCCACCGCACTAGGGTGCTATCATGGGTCTAGCTACCGCAGTGTACCATTGATTTCAGTCCCTATGTTTTACGAAACATGCGTCTGCCCATCATAAGGGCCATTTTCGCTATGTTTGAGATGTTATTCGGGTGTATGTTCCAGTTCAGTTTTGCATCTAGGGTGATGCCCAGATATTTGACTTCCGGGCTAACCTGAATTCTTCCAGCAAAGATTGCCAGGTTATCAAATGCCCATGTATCTCTTTTCCTGGTGAATGGTATTGTTAATGTTTTACAGGAATTAACCTTGAAGTTTACAGCCCTCTGCACGAGGTTTGCCATGATTGCTGGGTGTTTGCCCTTTATGAGGATGACTATGTCATCCGCATAACTTTGGACGTAGAACCCTTCACCATCGATTGTTTGTAGAAGTTCGTTTACTACCAGGTTCCATAGAATGGGGGATAAACCCCCTGCCCTCGCGGGCAGCATTTACCGAGAGTATCTTTTCCCAGACAAGCCTGAATTTAACGCCCTTCTAACATGGTTTTTATCCATCTGTTTGTGATGTCGTCGACGCCATATTTTCGGATGGCAGAGATCATTGATTGAAAGCAGGTGTTATAATGATCTGCGAACAAGCTCTGCCACTCGAAGCCACAGTGAAATGCGGCTCAATCGACCGCGTGGTCGAATCGCGGCTGAGGCGACGACCGCATTTCGCTTAGTTAAGTTTAGGCTGCATGCTGCATGAATCTTTAGTGTGTAAGGGACGCTCGCACCCCCCTGAATTAATGAATAGCCAGCCTGGGGGGGGGGGGGCTAATGTGAATGTAAAAAGGTGAGATGAGACATGGGATGATGAATCTTAAAAGAAAAAGTGGTAATCAGTCATAATCCAAAATGTTGTATAAATAAATTTGGGTCAAATATTCATGTAAAATTTGTTTGCTGCTTGTTTCTATTGTGTTTATGTGAATAATAAAAGTAATAAAAAAAAAGTAATATCAAAACAAATAATAAGTTCATATTTATAAATGTGTATGCCATGTACATGATAAAAAACAATATCGTAATTATTCTATAAAAAAAAGAAAACGTATTTTATAAAAATATTAATTTTAGAACTACTACTACAACAATAACTTTTAACAATACAATATAAAATGTTATTTATCAATTCCAATAACTGTTAACTCATTTAGTTTTGAGAAAAAGGTTTCTTACCAAACGAACTGATAATCTAGTTAGTGAAATTGATCTGCATTTCTGTAAGTATTGTAGACAAAGGTTTTTATCCTAACCCAATCTAAATTCTTAAATGTATCCTTATTTTCATCTATTAATTTTAAACATTCAAATCTCTTTGGGGCTTTTCTTAATTTGATATGATTTTTAAAATAAGATTTTACAATTCGTTTTTGTTCTATTGTCCAACGTACTCTGTTACTCGTTTTTTTTCTTATCCCTTTAACGTCGGTTGAAATATCCCAATTTTCGTGCCCATCGTTTTCGGAAGATAGGCTAGTAGTGCCGGGTATTGGCGGATTGTCTTCAGTACCAGATTCATCAGCTGTATCACTTGATTCCAAAGTTTCCATGTTATATTCGAAGTCGATATCTTTTAACATTCTTCCTTTATATTGCACTCCCTTTCCTTTATCAAACATCGTCAACAGTTTTGAAACTTTCACAGTTTGATATGGGTCTTGTGTAAATCTACAAACATAATAAGAAATATTGTGAGTACTAGTACTAACGCCGAGAAGCAGTTTTAGATGTTGAATTTTTGATTCCTTACATCAGGAAAATATGAAAAATTACTTCTGTCACGTGGCTATTTATGAGAAAAAGTTAATATTTCGATTAGTGATCGTGTAGGTCAGGGGTCGGCAACGCTTTGTACATTTAATGTCGGCTCTACACTATTGACTTGTAATTAACATGTAATGTTAATTGTAACAAAAATTATTGATTGCGTAAGAGCGTGACTGTTCTACGTTCTAAGAAAGTAGAAACGAAGACTGGTTCAAGGAAAACGATCCGCATGTCCAAAGACTATTACACACCAAGCCAGTTCTAAACGATCCTCACAACAAACCAAAGCAGGGCGCATACAACACCACCAAACAAGAAGTTCAACATGAAATTGAGAAAATAAAAAAGACAGGTGGATGAAAAAAAGTAGAACATCCATGGATTTGCAGAACAACACGACTACCGTAACTTTTTCCAGGTTATCAAAGGCGTATATGGTCCGACACATGAAAACCTTTGCCCTATTTAGACAAAAACGGAAGGTTACGAAGGAAAAATAAGGGCGCGATGGAAAAGCACTATGGCACCGCACTTAACCCAAAATTCGGGATTTCACGGCGACAATTAACCTTATCCCACCATATGATTCAGACTTGGAACTCCCATTGATCGATGAAATAAAATCAGTCCCTCAACGAATGAAGAACAACAAATCCATGGGCGCCGACAGGTTACTCGTCAAGACGAATCCATACAACGTCTAAAGGCATGCTTCGACCAAATATGGGAAACAGAGACAGTACCACAAGAGTTCCATGATACTATAATAGCGAGTAAATTCAAGGAAAAGGGAAGCGCCTCAGACTGTGGTAATGATTGAAGTATTTCTTTACTGGCGATTGGAGGCAAAATCTTAGCGAAAGCGATGGCAAATCGATAAGTTCGTCTAGAAAAGAAAAGGTGTTTTCCTCCATCAACGAAGAGGTTGTGTGAAAAATTATGTTACGATTGAATTCAACCCAAATTTACTGATACCTGTAGAAGTCTTCATGAAAATAATTGGGCAAAAGTAATTTACAACGGAAAATTCACGGAAGGTTTCCAAACTAAAACTGGTGCTAGACAAGGTTGTATACTCCCTCCTCCACTTTTATAGCTGATGACACCCTAGCCGAAAGAAGAGTCGGGATAAAATGTAGAACTGATGGAAGGGCTTCTTAATCTACAATGTGATAGAAGAGCATTCACAAGAACACATACGCGATACATTACCGCTCTTTAATATGCGGACGACTATGCAATACTCTAGCCCACTGCAGATATTAACTCAACACAATCCTAGATACGAGGTACGTTCAATTGAAACCCATCTTTGCCTTATAAAAAATTTATTCAACAATTTAATCACAAAGTATTACCGTCATAGTTAAAGCACTTATCCCATTGTTTTGCTAACCAACGTATACCCTGATCGTAGAATTCTTATGGCTGCTGATTCAAGAAGTCTTCCACAGCTATCGTAGTTGTACTCGTACTTCTGCGTCAGACTCAAAATGCCGACCTTTTAACGCCTTTTTCAGCGGTCAAAAATATGGAAATCGCAAGGTGATAGATCCGGGCTATAGGATGGATGCTCTAAAAGCCTCCATTTCTTTCGTTGAACATTTGACATTTACTCCAGGTTCCTTAAACTCCATCAAGGGCCCATCAGGGTCGAAAAAAAAGTTAACATCACCTTGATTGCGGAAAGTTGTGTTTTAAAGATCTTCGGTGGTGGTAAACTTGAAAGTTTCCACTTCATTGGCGATAACTTACTGGACGGCTCGTAGTAATGGCACCAAGTTTCGTCACCCGCAACTATTGACAGGAGAAAGTCTTCACCATTTTGTTTATAGTCTGTGAGGTGTTGCAGAGATAAGCCCATTCGCAAGCATTTTTGTTCATTAGAGAGGTCAAGAGACGAGGAATCCATTGCGAACAAACTTTGCTATAACCCAGATTACAAACAATACTATGGACAGATCCTACACTCGCACCAACAATTTCTGGAATTTCTCTAATTGAAATTCGACGATTTTCTCTAATAAGGCCTTCCACATATGCCATATTGTTTTCTGTTAACGCAGTACACCGTGCACCTGGTCGCGGCTCATCCATGTCCCCTCTTTTCCATTCTTAAATTTTCGGCGCCATTCCTTCACAGTTGGGTACGCAATACATTCATTTCCATACACTGCTTGCATTCGCGTATGAATCTGCAATGGCTGCGCACCCTCAGGGCATAAAAATTCTAGGACCGCACGCTGATCAAACTTGGACGGATTTTCAACAACACACGCCATTTCAAAAGCGAAGTTTTAAAAGTCAGAATCAAATTCAAACGCCAGAAACTTATTGTTGCGTGCTACTAACATTAACAAACGTCATTTGAATTAGTGCATTTGTTTTCAAGGCTATAGTCAAGATCAAAGATAGGTTTCAGTTGAACAAGCCTGGCACCTTCGCATGGGCCTACAAAGCTTTAGACTTACCATATCCAACCTCGAACTGCTCGTGAAAGTCATCTGGAGTAGTAGTGAATCTCTGGTTTCTAAGATTCGAATGCAAGATAACAGACTACCGAAATGCATTCTCTACGGTGGAAAGCGGAAACAAAGAGGACAATTAAAAGACTACAAGGACACTCTACACAAGATCCTAAAATCCATACACGCACGAAACAACCGGGCAGAAAGCGCCATGAACCGGACAGAATCGCGACAGACAGTATCATCATACCAGGGGGTTCCAAAACTGCACAGACGATGAAATAGAAACGGCAAAGTAGTCGAATGAGTGAGGCCGAGCCATATCATTCCAGATAGGCTTATTCAGTCACAGACGCATCCACAGATGACCAGGGCATTATACGTATAATTTAATATTTTGTTCTACATTTCCTAGTGTTTATTTTTAGTATCTTATAATGTACTCATAAACTAGTTAAAAGGCTAGTCATTATAATTGTGAATTTCATTTTTGAAATCAAAATATCGAACGAAGCTCTCATTTAGATAATTACTTGTAGCAATAATATTTTTGGAAAAATTAATTTACATTTATTGTATGCTGGTGTAGTTGTCAATAAAACTGTTGTGGTTAACTAGCCCCCTTGTCTAAAAATTATGTTTATGGTTATGCCTTTCCAAGACCCAAAAATTTAGGAATCTAGGAAAATTAGGGTAGTGGGTCTGAAGTGACCAAAGGGGTGATTTCTAAGACGAGTTCAGAGTTCGCGCGTTCGGTATAAGTGTATGAACAGTATATGTGTGTTGCTTAGTTGATAAATGCACTGAAGTGATGTATACCTCTGTATTGGCTACCTGTAAGGTGGTGGATGTCAGCAAGATGAGTAGTTGTTGGATAAATTTTTAGATAATGCTTTTGCTTAAATGTACAGGGTTTGTCCGAAAAGTAATGTCAGTGATTTTATTGTGAAGCGACTATACGTCGCAGCGCGGTCGGACCGGTTGGGATCGGTGGAGGAGGAAGTCAGCTTACGACAGCGCGGTCGCTTAATCGTCTACGATCATCCGGAGAGTAAGGAAAGGCTTTTCCGTGTAACTCGATTTCGTCTTCCGTGCAAGTCCCAATGCAGCGCTCGTTGGAACAAAGGAGAGCAACTCCGCAGGGGAAACTTGTCCTATGAAATTAGACGACCATTGGTGATGATTGTTTGTCGGATCATCAAGTCTACCGGTGGCACAAGACCGTGAAGAGGTCAGCGATGAAGCCCGCGCTCGACGGCCATCAACGACCACCACCGACGAAAATGTGACCCGTGTGAGAGAACTTTTGAACACAGACCGTCGTTTAGTGGCACAGACATTAAACATTCCAAAAAGTACCGTCCACGAGATTGTGACGAACAATTTGCACATGCGAAAAGTGTGCACGAAGTTGGTGCCCAAAGTGCTAACGGACGACTAAAAATCGCGCCGAGTTGAAACTTGCCAGGAACTTTGGGACTTTTGTGAAGGTGACCCCCACTTTTTAGACAATGTCATCACAGGTAACGAGTCTTGGGTGTTTGAATACGACCACGAAACAAAAAGGCAAATTGCACCTCGGCGTCACCTCGCCCCACGAGGGCCAGAATGAGCAAGTCAAAGGTGATAGGTGATAGGAATATCCTGAGCAAAATTCTATTCATCGACGAATGCATGTTAACATTTTTATAAATCTTAATTACTGACGAGTCCAATTGTCGGCGCGTCCAACAGTCGTCGCGCCCAATTGTCGCATGATCTAATTGTCGCGCGTCCAATTGATCGCCTCCAATTGACGCGCGTCCAATAGACTGCGTCCAATTGTCGCACAATCCAATTGTCGCGCGTCCAATTGATCGCCTCCAATTGACGCGCATCCAATTGACTACGTCCAATTGTCGCACGATCCAATTGTCGCGTGTCCAATTGATCGCCTCCAATTGACGCGCGTCCAATTGACTGCGTCCAATTGCCGCACGCTCCAATTGTCGCGAGTCCAATTGTCTGCGTCCAATTAACGCGACACTTCATGGAAAAGCCGAACAATGACGGGAATTTCCTGAGCAAAATTCTATTCACCGACGAATGCACGTTTACATTTTTTATGAATCTTAATTACACGCTCATTAGACATCAGGGGGCTCGTCCACCATGAGTTTGTACCACATGGTACAACCATCAACGCCAAATTATACGTGGAAGTACTCACGAGACTTAAGGTAGGCGCATACTATTCGCATCACACGGAACGGACGGATCGCATTTTATTTGGCTACATCGCATACTATTTGCAAAAAGTCGAGACGGAACGGATTTTATTTTGTTGTAACGCTTACTATTTACATAGTGCCGTTATTACAGCTGCAATTTTCACCTAGAAACGAAATGAATTCAGAAGGACTGTTTTTAAGGGCAGCTTTGCTCGAAGAAGAAAAAGAAGAAAAGCTCCGAAAACGCAAGAACGCGTTTTTCCGTCGTTAAATATGGTGTTGCTGTATTTAAAACTAAAGCAAACATTACAGAGTGTCTAAACACATTTCAAACGCAACTCGATACTTAGAGAAATAATACATAGTTTTTATTTAATTTTTGCCTGACAGCTTCATTATTTTTGCGATTTCTTCCCATATATTTTGCCTTCTTTGCTTTCTTCTACTCAGATATTCAACTGCTTATAAATTGTACCAACATTTCAGACAAACTTGCAGCGCTACACGTTTTGCAAGTTCATAGAGGTCGCATACTGTACGGAAATGCAAATGACGTCATCAACACACACCCCATCTCACGGATTTGATGGTGTTTCGACAATGTGATTCCGCAATTTCGTTTATGCGATCCTTCCGATGCGGATAATATGCGATACTCAACAGTATTACATATGTTAGCAAACAAAATTGCGATCCGTCCGTTCCGTGTGATGCGAATAGTATGCGCCTACCTTTAAACGATGGGTTCATCACGTTCGGTCCGACATCGCGGGAGATTGGAAACTTCGCCATGACAACGCGCCAGCTCACACCGCCTTCCTGGTGACCCGCTTCCTGACCGATTCAAAGGTGTCAACGGTTCCCCAGCCACCCTACAGTCCTGACGTGGCTCCCCCAAACTTCCTTTTTTTTCCGTGCTTGAAAACTCCCTTTCATGGGAGTTCAAAACGTAGATAAACTAAGTTTGTTGAAAACCCCACTCGTTGATTTTGCATCTGTTGTTGTTAGTCTACAAAGTATAACAGAAAATCCAGAAATCATAGAAATTCATAAACCTATAATATGCAAAGCTCTTGCACACTTACGGTCCTCAGCTGAAAATTTTTGAAAGTTACTCCATAAAGACTTTTGCTTCAATAACCGAGCCATTAAAAGCTTTAATGGCTGCAACCTCCAAAGCAGAAAAAGATTTGAAGAACTCAATAATCAAAAAGCTTCTTCGAAAAAATGTAGTTGTTGCCAAACAAGTCTAAGAACCTTTGGTGCAATTGCAGGTCAATATTAGTAGTTTACAAGCACATACCGGAGAAGAACAAGAGCTTACCCAACAAGGCGCCCTGTCAATTGTTGATCTCAAGTACTACAAGAAACCCTAACAACTTTCGAGACAGAAGGTGGAAGTGAACAGGTAGCTGATATCGAAACCGAAAGCGCTATACAGCTTTGCACACTACAGGAACCTATTAGAGAACTAGCAACAACAATCATCAATGTACAGAAATCAACGCAAACCCCTGAACTATTGGAATTAGAAAAGCCTAAATTAAATCAACCCCTCCAAGCACTCAAGTCTTCAATCGAAAAGGTGTTTTTGGCGGCTTGTGAAACGAAATCATTTCAAATCACAGCGAAACCGCTCGAGATTTTATCGGTTGCTATTAGTGAAATTCAGGAAAAATTGGAAGAATCTGTGGTTACAAGATGAGATATTGGTACTGTCAAAAATTAAAACAACCAATTTTGCAAGTACTATCCAGCAGTGTAACCTTGCAAGGAGAGAGTAATAAAGTTAAGCTCAGCAGTCATCAAGTAATTGCAACGATTAAAAATTTCCCATAAAAGGACACCGTTTCAAGACAGTTGACAAAGTCAAAGAGGTTTGCACCAAGGCTCTAAAGGATATTCCGGAGGAGGCCTACCGTGACGTCTTCGATGCTTGGAAATCTCGCTGGAAGCGATTTATAGACGCAGGAGGAGTCTATTTTGAAACCTTTTAATGTGTTGTACCGATCTGATCAATAAATTTTTTTCATCGACTCACTGACATTACTTTTCGGACAAACTCTGTAGTACTGTTACTAATTGCAATTGGTGTGTTATGCTGCTTGGCGGGCTTGCGAGCTCTCCAAGGTAGCCCGGGGGGTGTACCCGCGCAGAATTCCGTTTTAAGCTGCTGAAAGCTTGGCGGGCCAGTGATTGGGCGTGATCACTCTACTTGACCTCGACCTGGTTGACTTGCCAGTGATGTCTGCATTGTAGTTTGCAGAGTGGCCTGTGGAGAGCCTGTCTCTCACTCTTTCCCTTGTGAGGCACGTACGGCGACTTGCGGAAGTCGTTAGGTAATCACAATGACATGGGGAACCCATTGCCCGGTGGTAACGTTCGGTTACTCAGTACCCGTTACATCAGTCAAGATCTAGGTACTAAAGACGACCCTGTCAAGGCCATCCCACCTTGAAGGAGAACTACTATAGACGGTCCTGTCATGGTTGCTATGTTCATTTCAAAATGTGCCGCTTTATATGAATTGGTTTCTTAATTTGTTTGCCGCTTCATAGTAATCGAAATCCTGTTTTAATGGCCGGTTGAATGTTGGTCACAGTTTCGTCATTTTGCTTGTCTTAAAAATTGAGTTATGAAAGGCCAGTTCCGTTAATCCCTTGAACGTTTTCTTTGTGGGCTGATTTTCTGCAGACCAAATTCTCGGAAGTGTTGATCTCGGCAGTCGCACGTATTAATTTTTATTCCAGAACCTTTACGTAACATTTCGAAATGTGGTGCAATGTTTTTGGAGAGTGGAAATTCCCGTTGCGTTTTTACTTGAGTCAATTTTCGATCTCTGTTGGCTCCGGTTGTCCGAAAACTCCATCAATCGGGAACCGTAATTACGTTAAATGCTGCAGGGGCGGCTTTTGGGTTTTTTTTTCGAGGGGTATCCGTTATATGTGTTCCGTCTCGCTGTTGTACCAAGGGGTATTAAACAGACCATCGGCTACTGCAGGATTTAATAGGAAGCACTGGATTCATCCCCAGGAAAGGCAATTCCGTGCGAATTAGCTGGTCGCCGTTAGGCGGGTTATTTTGGAAGCCCAGCTCCCGTCGCTCTGCGGCTATTTTGTTTTACCATCAAGGAGTCCCGTCTCTCGTTTCAACGCTGCCCAGAAGGACGTTGTCTTCTTTCTCTTTTTTGGCCCTGCAACCGGAAATCGCCGGAGTTGTGCCTGCCTTCTCCGAACTTCAAGGTAAAGAAGCAAAATTTCCCGATATTGAACTTTTTTTATGTAACCTAAAAGCGATCTTCAATCGCCATTTATTTATTGCTGTTTGTAAAAGACATTAATACTGTATTTTTCCTGTAAACTCTACGCCATTGGCCACATAGATACATTATAATATAAATATTGTGCGTCAACGGCGGCGAGTTTTC
Organism: Limonius californicus; assembly: GCA_014611495.1. Classification (NCBI taxonomy): domain Eukaryota; kingdom Metazoa; phylum Arthropoda; class Insecta; order Coleoptera; family Elateridae; genus Limonius; species Limonius californicus. The sequence goes on along the minus strand of JABXWE010008682.1, from coordinate 20,612 downwards.
CTGAACGTTCAAGAATTAAAATCATGTAATTCAAACTTTTTGCGTTATAACTAATCATTTCATTGTATGGTCATATTTTAATCGTTTCATTATATGTGTTTTAAAGTTCACTGTCTCTTATTGTGTCTTTTGTACTTGTTGGTGTAAGAATTTTGCAAGCTTTAAATATATAGCAGGAGGCACAATCACGGTAAGTTCCGTTCCCGTAAGCTGTTGGGCGTTGGCTTCTCGGCCTTCCACGAGGACCTACAATCAGCTGGGTTTGGAAGGTGGTGCCCATTTATTTTGACTCGCCCTGTACACAGGCCCTTTTCCATCAAGCTAGTTACGAATCGTCGAAAAAGCTCGATTGGCCTGTAACATGGTGCCAAAGGTGAGCTGCTAGATGCGACGCGGAATTCTACGGGGGGACATTCGACCCTCCGTGTGTTCTGAAATGGGGTTTTGACTATTGTAAGTTTACTTTATTGCATTTCTAAAGCTGTTCCCGAGCTCCCGAGAATTTAGCCTTAATGGCATATTTAATTTTGAGGCCGTATCGGTGATTTTTCAGTTAATTATTACTGTTAGTTTGTACAAATTCCCACAGCCCGTCCCGGTAGTAGAAAATAAATGTGTATAGTGTAGACGCAGTGTTCTATTTTGGGCGATCTGCATTTCGAATTAAATTTCGATACCTATAACACCTTAATTAAAAACTACAGATAACAGAAAATTGTGTTTTGTGTATATACCGTTTGTTTTATGAACTAACATAGATATGCTACTTACTCATAGTAGTCTTGATCTGGTTGTTCTGCATGCCCCATAAATCTTGCAAACTGGAAATACTCGTCTTTGGGTAAGTTAATAATTTGCATCAATTTTGCTATTTGTTTTCGTAAGCGATTAGATGTTAATGTTTCAGGGCGCTCCAAATTGCTGGAATTAGCAAAGCTTTTAATAACGTCTGCCTTGACCCAATGGTCTTTGACATGAGGATATGCAAACAAATATGGATTTTCTTCAGGTACTATTTTGGTTTCAGATCGTATTTCGAATAGCAAATCTATGTAGCCTTGTACATTTTTTGGAAAAAGTATCTCAGCGGGTCTGCCGCCTTTCCCACCTGTTATAACTCTTTTATAGGTCTTTGTTAGCACCATTTCGGATTCAGTTAATTGAAGCATATGTTCTATTTGGTTTGTAGATGTAAAATCTGTCAAATATGATGCAATACTAATACATTGGACATCTTCAGTTCTTCTTCGGTTAAATAAGATTGTTAATATTAAGGTAGAATCCACTAATCCTTTAAAACTTTTCTCATTTGTTCTATCACGTCTTAAAATATCTGCGTTTTCCTCAGCTATGTGTAAAATGTAATTGTTGAATTTGATTACGTCTTTTGTTAAATGTAATAGAACTGGCTTATTCCACCTTTCCTTCGCTAGATCTTTCGTGGCTAACGACGATACTTCAAAATTCCACTTGCTATCTATTAAGTATTTAAATCTCTTTAATTCTTTCAGTTTAGCTTCACGGCTTTCACAAACAAATCCACAACTTTGCTTTGATACTAAACTACCGCACAAATCACAGACCTGCTTCAACAGAGTTCCTAATTGGAGCGCTAAAGTCGGGGCTTTAAAATTCTTGTGTTCTTCATCATAGCCACTGATGGCTCGACCACTTGCAGCGACAGTATCAAAAAGAGCGGCATTGAACATCTCAAAAAAGGAAAGGTTGGTTTTACCAGTTCGACGACGAACTTCAATCAGTAATCTAGCGCATTCCCTTAATTTGTTTGAGCAAGCGGTAACAATTTGTGCTCGTTTGTGTTTTTTTAAAAAATGTTCACCAAAATGCCGAATTAGGGGGTCTTGCTTTGCCACAAGCGAAATTTCATCTGCTTTCATTTTCGGGAAGACTTCTTTTTTTACTCTTAGGGTTGAAGCGGTATTTCCGAATTCAGCAGCGGAAGCCACTAAAGTTTGAGATTGTATACGATGTTGAATTTTTCCACCAGTATGGTTTATCGGTTTAACGGCACACAGTTTATAATGCCGACCTAAATAATTTACCCTAATCAATTTTTTACAATAGGCACAAGGTAGTTTACTCGAATCCATTCTCTCACTCTGTACAAATGCTTGAAACTGAGTTTCATACCGCATTAAACTTATAATTTTCCTTCGTATATTTCTATCCTCTCTTGATTTTGTTGAAAATCTTAAAAAATCTCTCACTTCTTCTTCGTCTGCGTGATGCCTAGCTAAATGGCGTTGAAAGTTCGTAACTACGTTATGACAAAATTTGCAGGTAGTTCTTTTCCTTTTCCTTTTAGGCAAAATTTGTTTCATCTACAATAATAAAGTGGTGCATATAAATTGTTGAACAAAGTCCGTGAAACAGGGGATAAATTTAACTGCAAAAAAGTTAAAACTCAAAAAATGTTTAGCAATCATTCATGTAACCCAAAAAACTGCCAAAATCGCAAAGGAAAAAAGAGCACAACGAAGTAATATTGATGAAATCATTACACAAAAACAAAACAATGGTCGAAAAATGGCACGTTTTAAAAAGTTTTTTGACAAACTTTATAAAATTTCGCGAGTTTAGTCTAAATCAGCGGCGACCAACATTCTTAGGCGGTTTGCCAAATTAAAAAAATAAATATGGTTGCCGGGCCACAGACCAAAATGTGTTGAACTACATTTACACACGCACCCATCGCGCACACTATGCGCGCTTTTTATATAATATATCTGCGTCGCCTAATTCTCAAACGTTCCTGCTGCTTCTGGCCATTGTCGGGTCGGCAGCGCGATACATTGACCAATCTTTTGTATACAGTCCAAAGGATACAGCACCGTCATCGCCAAACGGGCACCTACTGCAGCACTTTTTGGTGGCGGGCGGCGAGGTATTCTTTGATATTATTACTAAACACCTGCAGTTGGTAGTTACTGAGGTTTTTCTAAGATCTTTGTCTTAATGATATGTTTTGATTATTGGGTGCGCTGCTTACTCATGGATTGCGGCTATTATTTAATCTAAGACTCTATAATCAAAATCAGAAAAGATGACGGTTGTATGAATCTAGTAACACAAACTAACTTGTAGCTGCGCAACTGTTTGTGATACATAAATAACAGAGAAAAACTAATCAGTATGTTAGGCGCATTTAACTGTGCATTTGATAATGTAGTACTAACCGAGACAGTTGCCGGCCTCGGTGGTCTAGTGGTTAGCGCATTTGCCTTTAGATACAAGGGACGCGGGGTCGAACCTGGCCGAGGTCGGTGAGATTTTTCTAGCGAGGAAAAATGTGAAAGTACGCCTTCTGTCGGAAAAGAAGTGAAGCTGTGGGTCCCGCGCCACTGCGATGTGTGACACGTTAAAAATCACTACTGGAGTTGGAATTATTCCAGATGGGCAAAATTCTTAGTTAGGGTGTACAACAGGCCAAACAGCAAAGAGATGCTTGGAAAACCGCGACCTAGATCTCGCTTTTTCAAATCAACATCAACTAACTTAGACAGTTGCTGTCATAATTTGACTTTTGTTGACAGTTGAATTTCCTAAACACCTCTGTTTATTTGCTTCGATACTTTTGTGTAAAGATTCAAAATCTCGCAGTCAAGACAATTCGATATTGTTCAGCTCAGGAAAGCAAGGAAAACAAAATCTGAAGATTTGCCAGATTCTTCAAAAATAGTAGTAAGCGAGACACTGTGCAACATTTATGCAGAAAGTAAATTGAATAGTTGAGGTTTTTAGTGATGGCCTAATACTGCAGCTTGATTAACTGCAAATAACACTCCCTTTGGCTCGCGCCTTCACAAAGTTGAATTACTTACGCTGAAAGAAAAACGTTACGTGGTTGATGAATTATTAAGGAGTTGTGGACAAAAAGTTCTACGTTTGCCACCATACCAATGGGAGTTTAATGCATGGAAAAAACTATTACAATAACCATATTGGCAAAGATGATTATAGTGACAAGGTAATTGCAATGTGAATGGAACCACTACAACAATATACTCCAACGGTGTGGGTAAATTGTAGACGTCATACTGAAGACTTTCTAAAGAAGTGGTAAACCTAAAAAGATTTTAGATTCAGGCGATTATAGTTGGGATTATAGTGATGAGAGTGATTAATTTTAAACATATATTTTTCATTAAAGCAAATTAGTTATGGTCAAAAAACGATTTAATAACTAAATACATTTTTATTCTTTTCAATTTTCTGCTGAAGTAACTGCCATAAGGCTTGTGAATATCAATTTTGTATTTTAAAATACATTTAAGGTACAGAATAGACGTAGTATTTTCAATATTCTGAGGGTATGTGAACGATATAATTATTTTGCATTTGCATACACTGAATTTTGAGGAACTTTGAGGAACACGGGTATCTCTCTCCAGCCAACCATAAAAAAACGTTACACCCAAGAAATGCACGAAAAAAGAATACCTGCAGCTGTAGAAGTAGATCCACGCCAGCCTTCCAGAAATATTGTCAAGATACTGGTGTCCATCTTATTACTGCATTAAAAGTTTTACGAAAAAATGGATATCGTTCCTATGAACTATCGAAAACCCAACAAATTTACCCAAATAGACAAATTAGACGAATGGAATTTTGTGAGAACATAATGGAAAGGATCTATGTTAATTGGACGCGGTAAATTGGAAACGCGTCAATTGGACGCGATCAGTTGGACGCGCGACAATTGGACGCGTACGTCAATTGGACGCCAGATAATTGGACGCGTTCATAAACTTCGAAAAAGCCGCAATAAATGCTTTCAGACAAGAATTTCCCGATGCCGTAAACCGTGGCTGTTTTTTCCATTTTACGCAATGTATATGGAGGCATATACAACAAGCAGGTTCGCAAGTTAGACATAGCGTAAATGTTAATTTTGCTTTACATTTGCGACACCTAGCAGCTCGTGCATATGTTCCGGAAGAAGATGTCATTGATTCCTATGATCTGTTAATTGATAGCGAGTTTTATGTGGAAAACGAAAACTTATTGCAACCCTTAATAATAATAAATTATTTCGAAGACACGTGGATAGTTCGCCTAGACAGAAGGCGGAGACGACGGTAACCACTATTTCCTATCCGTTTGTGGAATTTATATGCATTCCTCGAAGATGATATACCACGTGCTGGATGTCACAATAGCTTTTCTTCAATACTTAATGCTGTACATCCAAGCATATGGAAATTTGTAAATGCTCTAAAGACAGAAGTAGGTTTAAATCGTTTGAAAATCGAGCAATTAATTGGTAGAAATCCAGCACCACCCCAAAGAAAAATTTACAGAGATACTGCGGATAATATACGAAGAGTAGTTGCTGATTACGGCAATAGACCAATATTGGATTACCTGCAAGGGATTGCGCTCAATTTTCAACTGCAAGTATGAGTTGAATAATTCGTGAACACATTTATGATTCGTTTGTGTTTATCGTACCATTGGCTATGTGTTGTTTATTTTGTAATTTTCTAGACCTTTATGTTTTTTATAAACCTTTTCTAATTGCTTAATTTATAATGTTTATTTTGTAACTTTGTACTAACTATAATAAACTGCATTCTTCTATATACATTTTTTATGAATCTTAATTACACACGAGTCCAATTGTCGGCGCTTCCAAAAGTCGTCGCGTACAATTGTCGCCCGCGTCCAATAGTCGCGCGTCCAATTGATCGCGTCCAATTGACGCGCATCCAGTTGACTGCGTCCAATTGTCTCACGCGTCCAATTGTCGCGCGTCCAATTGAAGCGACACTTAATGGAAACGTCGAACAATGACAGGATTTTCCTGAGCAAAATTCTATTCACCGACGAATGCACGTTTACATTTTTTATAAATCTTAATTACAGACGATTTCAATAGTCGGCGCGTCCAAAAGTCGGCGCGTCCAAAAGTCGTCGCGTACAATTGTCGCACGCGTCCAATTGTCGCGCGTTCAATTGAAGCGTGTCCAATTGTGGCACGCGTCCAATAGACGCGACACTTAATGGAAAAGTCGAACAATGACGGGAACTTCCTGAGCAAAATTCTAGACACCAACGAATGCACGTTTACATTTTTTATGAATCTTAATTACAGACAAGTCCAATTGTCGGCGCGTCCAAAAGTCGTCGTGTCCACTTGTCGCACGCGTCCAATTGATCGCGTCCAATTGATCGCGTCCAATTGACTGCGTCCAATTGTCGCACGCGTTCAATTGACGCGACTCTTAATGGAAAAGTTGAACAATGATAGGAATTTCCTGAGCAAAATTCTATTCACCGACGAATGCACCTTTACATTTTTTATGAATCTTAATTACAGACGAGTCCAATTGTCGGGCCGTCCAAAAGTCGTCGCGTCCAATTGTCGCGCGTCCAATTGACGCGACACTTAATGGAAAAGTCGAACAATGACAGGAATTTCCTGAGCAAAATTCTATTCACCGACGAATGCACGTTTCCAATAAATGGTCGACACAAGCTATCAGTCTGTCGTGTCTGGTCGCGAAATAATCCGCACAATCGTTACACTTATCAATCTCAATATCCACAAATGTTGAATGTGTGAAGTAGAATATTGGGTGATAACATTATTGGACCATTTTTTATTGGGGGGAACCTAAATGGTCCAAAATATTTTGGTATGCTGTAAAACGAAATTGTTCCTGCTTTGTTTCAAGTTCCAGGGATCAGACTGGCTGAAATTTGGTTCCAACAAGATGGTTGCCCTGCCCACAATACGTTAACCGTGCTTGTCAAATACGTTTCCTAATCGTGTAATTGGAACCGTAAACACAATTCCTTGCCCGCCTAGATCCCCGGACTTGTCACTTCAAGATATCTTCGTGTGGCCTTACATTAAGTCGAAAATTTATGTATTTGAAGAAGATAGAGCTACCATACTAAATGAACAGCTAATTAAAATTCAAGATGCATTTGCAACTATTACCCCACAAATGCTTGCTAATGTGAGAACCGGATTTTACAATCACTTGGGCTACTGGTTGGCAGAGGGGGGCAATTTATTCGAACATTTATTGTAAATAATATCTTGCTTCAGTTAAGTTTTTGGAAGTGCTAGTGTTGATTATTTAATAGACTTTAACTTAAAAATGTTGTTTCCTTTGTCCATTATTAATTTAGTTTGTTTTATTCGCTTATACCAAGACAATCGAGAAGGCAATGTTTTCGTCACTTCTTTATTAATTTTTGGAAAGCTATTGTCATAGGTATTCCTAATGCAAAATGAAAAATACTTTCATGCTTGCATGCTTTTAAATTAAATTATATTCACAATAAATCTAATTTTAATTCGGGTTTCTTGAATACGTTAAACTTTGAAGCACAATACCATTTACTAATTTGTATAAATATAAAAACGAACTCATATCTGGAGTCTTTGAATGTGCACACAATCATGATTTCATTGTTAATAAAAATATCCTACATTTATTAAGGTGCATCGCGTGAACGTTAAATTATATTCGCATGTGCTATGTACGCACTCTAAACCGCCAATTAGTGTAGAGGTTCCAACATAAATCGATTTTTACACGTCAAATGTATCGCCACTAACCATTTCAACTTTAAAAAGTTTGAAGTTACTAATTTGACTAACGTATTTAATACTAAATCATACGCGTGTGATTTTTCCCCCACCCCTCATCTTTCCTGGTTTTGTTTGGTTTGTTCCAAAACCTCGAGAAACCGTTCATCGCATGGTCACGCGCATGCGCATTGCGTGCTCCGTTTTACCTATTGCGCATGCGCGTGACCATGCGATGAACAGTTTTTCAAGATGTTGAAAGAAATCTTATAGTAAAGTTTTGTCCGAGGAGAAGGCCGCAGACTATTTCTTGGCGGGCCGCTGGTTGGCCGCCCCTGCTCTAAACTTTACAATTATTTTTCCGTGAGTACTTACATATTCTTCTGCCGTATTGCTATTTGAAATCGTACTACTCTGGGTTATTTTCAAGTTACGTTCATTGCCATGAAATTTTAATGATGGTTCAGCAGACAAAGCCGTACACTGTATGGAATCTGATATTGGTAAAATAAGTAGCTTTTGGATTGGAATATCGGAATGACAATCATCAGTTCTGCTGTCAAAAGAATCTGGAACAAAAGATGATGATGTTTGACTTTGGGCAGGACTTCCTTCAACAGAATAATTGTTTATGATTGGAAACTTGAGTCAAACAACTATATGCAAAGACAAAACCTTAACTGAATCAACACTTTCTTTTATTTTTTTTCTTAAATACCTAACTTAAAAAACAAAGAACTGCATAATCCACGCCCTCCCAACAGCCATTTTAAATGGGCGGGGCCACACGTACTTGAATGCTCTATAAAGTTAGGTTAGGTTGTTATTGTTAGGTTAGGCTAAACCTTACATGCATTTTGATGATTTTCTAATATTGTTACAAACCTTTTATAGAATTTTGTTGCTCATCTAAAATTTCTAATTTATGCAGACATTCATTGGATATGGAAATTCTGGAAGTAATTTCTTCATTTTCCTCACTCTTCACACTATAACTGTGGTCATGGAAAACTTCTTCAGAAGCATTTTGAACGAAAATGTCATTTACAACTTCTTGTTGTGCTATGATATTCAAATTGGGACAATCACCAAAACGATTTCCTTTGGAGGCTTCTTCATTTATTAAAAATGTATCATCGTTTGGGGAATGTGCGGTTGGTTCTTCCTTAATAATAAATTCTTCTTCAAATACCTCCTGTTTAAGTATGTTTGGGAATGTATCTATTTCCAAAACTTCCTGTTCATTCTTAATTGAAGAATTAACATCACATCGGGTTAGAACTACAACAGTATGTTGATTTATGTTTTAATATATTCAATTTTGATGTGTACTCACCGATTCGGGGGGAATGAGAACATAAGGAGCACTTAAGTTTCTCCAAAACGTCCAATGATTCTGTAAAACAAACATAGTGAGAACCATTGAGATTCTTGCAACTAAATATTTAATTATTTAATTAATGTAAGCTTCCTCAAATTGTTTGTTTCAATATATTTTAGTTCATTCTAAATTACCAGCTGTAAAATGGCTGTAACGCCTGACATTGCATTACTGAGAGATTTTTAATTCTGATGACGTAATAAATTACAAGACCCAAGCTAAGACACATCTTTTATCACAGCAAATTCTCTTACGTATACTGTGGAGAAACAATCAAATGCAGCTTACCATGGGTGGTAACAATGTCAACATCATAGTAGGAATCATCCTTGAATCTGGTACAAACCGTTCCGTGGTCGGTTTTAACAATGTCACCCAATGGGCAAACAAAATATAGCTTTACGAGAGCAAACATGTTTCGTTACAGATTAACCATAAACTGCTAGATTTAATAATAAAATAATAATTTAAAGCGGATAAAATAGCTTCCTCGGGGAGACATTTATTGAAGTGGTCTACAACCTCGCACAAAATCGTGTTGTTTACAATAAACAAAAATATTGCTACCGTTTTTAATTTTACGTTAAATGCAGTAGTTTTAGATACATTGTCTTCTACAAATATTTAGTTACTGAATAATAAGTCCAGCAATTCGGTTTGATATATTACAGCAATCTAACCTACAAATAGATGGATTATTAATTACAAATACATTTTAAAGATATTGATAGACGCTTGCATTTAGAAATTACTTCCGTTAACACCTTTGCAAAGTACAATCACAAAATATTCATAAAACTACGACGCCAGTTTAGTTTTAACACCGGAATTTGAATTTCTAGTTGCTTTTCGTATAAAGTCTGCTCACCACTAAAATGAATAATAGTCCTATGTTTATGTTCAGGAAGTTACCGCGAAATGTTTGAATTTTTCTATACGGTGTGTCCACGAAAATGTAACGAATATTGCACAAAATTATGAATATTCTGTTCTGATAGATTAACGAGTCCCTCGTTTTATTGGTATTTTGTGAAAAAAAGTATGTTTTGCGATAACGTAAGAAAAGTAACTTCCTCTTTCTAATGATAAAATAAACGTCAATTCTGCAAAATATTGCGGAAAACAGTTCAAACAAATGGACAAAGCTGACACAGGAAGGCTGGTTAGTTTAGTTATGACAACGAAATAATGGATCAATGAAAAAAAATTTTATTGTGTTGGGATTTGCAATTAAACAACATAAAAGATGCAATCATTTAATATTCCACACAGTTGATATTATGCAGACAACAAACAGACGCAGGACAACGTTAGGTTGATTGTTCCTTATCCAGCTCTACCGCCTAACTAAATACATAATACATCCCTGACGGACTTCATAGCTCCAACCCACCAACCAATGGGTACTTAGAACTAATTTAAATACGAACAATTATATTAGTCGTTACAGAAGCAATTTTAATACCGAATCTTTCGAACATTTGCGATTTGTTAATGATCACCAGTTAAATCAAAATAATACAATCTCTGTAAGGCTTTCAATGTAGGTCCCATGTTTTATATACTGGTACTGGTACTGACAACAGTTACAACTTTTTTAATCGCAAGAGAGGGTTGCCAATTATTACCTTAAAGGGATGTTTCACTAAGTTCTTTCAATACAAATAGCATACTTCTTATAAAAGTAGCTCCGGAAACTCCCAAGTTATATTAAAAAGAAATATTTTCTATAATAACAGAAGTTGCCAGGAAAGTATGTTTAAAATTAATTAACTTTCGGCTTATCTCTGCAGAAATATTACGTAATTTAAAGAGTTACATGAAATCTCTAACAATTTTATAAGCATTTCATCGTGAAATTAGGTTGTAGTAAAAAAAGTATCTCAAATGATTTGTTAGTGACTATTAAGAGAAAAAAAAATGTTATGGTAATATTAGATGGATTCGATGAAGTATCATTTTCCTTCAAAGACGAAATTACAAAAATAGCAAAACCCTTACACCGCGATGGACATCAAATATGGTTAAACACGAGGCCCCACATGCCGTCATATCTGGAAAAAGAATTTAACATTTTTTTCCATGCTTTGAAACCAAGGGCGTTTCCGAGGGGCACGGGGGGACTGTCCCCCTCTTCCAAGCTGGAAGATGGTCAGAGAAGTGCAAGAGCATCCCTATTTTTTAAAGATTACTTCGTCGATATTGTTGAAGCATTAGCTGAATAGGATAATGCAGCAATAAGAAAAAATGCATAGCAAATGCATGCAGCGGCGTGCAGATCTTCATTTGTTGAGTCAGTAGTATTCATTGCGGTGTATTCCTTTATACTGGAACCCGTAGCAAATCCACTTCAATTGAAGCCACTTGACATAGTTAAAGCTAACTAGCACATTCAAACTATTCTCGTCATACTAAGAGAGCATCGGGAAGATGCGGAGGACCAATTTTAGTAGAATTCTCATCGCGGAATAAAAAAAAGAAGTATTAAAAGAAGTAAACAATCTCAAAGGAACCGATATCTGGAAATCTAAAGATTATACCAAGCAAGTACAAGAACAAAGAAAAGTACTAATCGAATTTGTGAAGGAAGCTAGGTTGAAGGGTCATAGAGCAGTGGTTGTTTACAACAAAGCAATAATAAATGGCGAGAGCTACACGGCCAAACAGCTCCTGAATCTTATAGAAGGGCTGACCACGGAAGAAGATCCAATGAAGAAAAAGGGTAGAACGACGAGCCGACGGTCTCCCTTAAACAATAGCGAAGAAAATTTGGAAACAACTAAAAAGAACACATTTAAAAACTAGCTAGCAACAACAACCAGGATGGATTATCAGATGACGAACAATTAATTGGCAAGAATGATGGAGATTGCTGACGAACACAGGAAGTATGGATTGGACCTGCTTGCACTTCAGGAAATCAGGTGGAAAGTGCAAGGAACAATAGTAAAAGAAGAATTCTCGCTAATGTTTAGTGGCAATTTAAGAGAGCAAGAAGAATATGGAACTGCATTCATGATTAGCAAAAACCTAAGAAAAAGCCTTCTGGATTTTGAACCAATTCCAGATAGAATCTGCAGATTTGATCATAAAATGTAAATTTACCAATATAAGCATTGTGAACGTCTACACCCCGACGAAAGGAACAGATGAGGAACAAGTTGACATGTTTTATACAAACCTTACAAAAGTATGCGAAAAAATCCTCAGCATGATATGGTAATATTCCTCGGAGATTTTAATGCAAAGATCGAAAAAGAACAAGCGTATAAAGAGGTGACGGGAAGGTTTACGCTTCATGAAGAAACTAGTATTAACGGAAGCAAACTATGCCAAATGTTAGCACAACTGAATACCTATGGAAATCAGTAGTAGGCAGTTAAAACATAAACGCATCCATCTGGGAACATGGACGACGCCCGGAGATGGGCGGTAAACCAGATTGATCATGTGCTGGTCTCAAATCCTCAATAATAGAAGTAAGAGTGGCAAGAGAAGCAAATTGCGACTCGGACCACTACCTGCTTAAGATTAAAATAAGACAGCAGATCTCGGTAATGCAAGAAAAAGGAATTCGAGGTGAAATGAAATGGAACTTACAGAAACTTAAGGAAGAGGAAACAGACAAACAGTATAAAAGAGAGATAAATAAAGAGATAGGTAAATCGAAGGAAACAGGAGCAAGAAATTGAAGGTGAAAGGAACGGCATAAAATAAATACTTAATGAAAGACGCTGCTACACGAACCATAGGGTATTATAAAAACTCCACGCACAATGAGTGGTTTGATGAAGAGTGTGCAGGAGTAAAATACAATCGAAGAACGAGACAAGAAGAAGATTCATCCAAAATCTCAGTAGAAAATAAAGAATATTACACAGAATGTAGAAGAGAAGCAACTAAACTGTTTAGAAGCAAGAAAAGAAAGGACATGGAACTCAAGATTAGTTAAATAGAGGAATGCAAGTGGAACAATGGATATCAGAAGATGTATAAGAAAATAAAAGAAATTACGGGAGAATTCCAGCCAAGATTTAATATGTGCCAAATCGAAACGGGTAAAAATATAACTACGACAGAGCAAATATTAAAAAGGTGGGCCGATTACTTCAAATACTACATAGCGACCACTATAACAGAATAATGAGGTGCAATTTGCGGTAGACGTAACACAGAGGTAGAAATGCCATCTCCTGAATTAAAGAAATGGTGGGGTCATTCAAAGGATGAAAAATAACAAGGCACCAGGGAACGATGGCGTGACGATAGAGCTAATAAAGCAGGGAGGAGAGGAGTTATGGAAGAGACTATATGAACTCATTACTCAAGTATGGGCGAACGAGGCCATGCCAGAAGAATGGAAATTAGGATTGATAAATGATAATGCCAGTACACAAGAAGGGTAACAAAGCAGTGTGCAGTAACTACAGAGGAATCACCTTATTAAACGTCGCATGTATCATACTGTCCAACCTAATTAATATGAATCAGCAGTAAAAGAGCTCGACTATATAGGATGCATAAGCAACAGAGCAATACAGTTATGCACGTACGCCGACGACATAGCGATGACATCGAGATATAACAAACAACTAAAGGCAACGGTAACAAAAATTCAAGAACAAGCATAGGAAAGGGGTCTGGAAATAAATAAAGACAAGACCAAGTACATGAGATGTGGCGTACAAAGTGAACACCAAAGTAGGGAGCAGCATAGGATACAAGTAAATAACAATACCTACGAAGAAGTACACGAATTTACATATCTAGGCTCACCGATTAACAATACCGATAAAGTTAACCGTGAAATAAAACGTAGAATACAGCCGAGGAATACAGCTGTATACATGAACAGAAAATTGTTAAACTCAAAAGAACTGCACATCCAATCTAAACTTAAAATATATTGCGTGCTTATAAGACCGGTATTGACGTAAGCGTGTGAAACGTGATGCATAACGGAGCGGGAGAGCAACGAGTTGAAAGTATTCGAGAGAAAAGTGCTAAAGAAAATTATCGGGCCGGTAACAGACAATGAAGGGGACTGGAGGGTGAGGATGAACCATGAGCTCGAGCACTTGATAGATGGAGAAAACATTGTCAGATTTATAAAAGCCTGAAGAATTAGTTGGTATGGTCACTTAATGAGGATGGAAGAAACCAGAATGGCAAAGCGCGCAACACGCTGGAAGCCAGATGGACCCAGGAGGAGAGGAATATCAGCCAAGAGGTGGAAGGATTCGGTAGAAGAGGACCTGGCGATAATGGGGATCCATAATTGGAATACAGTCGTACCAGACAAGCGGAAATGGCAACAAGTTGTCGAAAAGGCCAAAGCCCACATCGGGCGGTAGCGCCGAGGAAGTAAGTAAGTATGTAAGTGGAATAAAGTGAAAGTACTATATAAATAAATAGCAAAACTAACAACAAAAATTCAAAGAAGTACAAATAAAGCATAGAGGTCTTGAGAAACATTGACGAAAGAAGACAAACAAAACAAAATATAGGGTAAACACCCATTGACTGGCACCTTAAGAGGTATTTCACCATCGAAGGCTGAGTAGATCATCAGTATTAGTGGCAAAAATTGATTTTTTTTTAAATTGAACCTCAATGTCTTGGCAACATAAATATGTTAAAGTTTTTATTCAACAAGTGCCTGAAATCAGTGAAAAAAATAAAAGTAAAGGGCTGCATTTGTACCATCTATTGGTAGTGTAGCCAATGATTGGCATAAGAATTGAACCACTGATTGGCAGTGTAACCAACCATTGACATGGGAGATTGAACCGTTGATTGGCATTATTGACATTGGGCTTGCATGTTTCATTGGAACCCCTAGCGTAAATTATGCCAACAATGTAATACTGGGTTTCAATTTTGAAATTAATAATGAAGCAATATCAAACATTTTTTATTAAAAAAAGGCAATACTGCAAGTAAAAGAACATTGAACTAAACTATAAATATAACAAACAAATAATCTTAATTATAAATATGAAAATAAACATTTGATCAAATTAAAATTGCTAGTGTTTGCATTATCGCTAAAAAAAATATAAAAATTCTTAAAAACTGAGCAGGCACATAGAAAACAAGTACTTGGAAATAGAAATATGGAACAGAGATGTGTTAAATCGATTTTTTTGCATGTGTTACATTCAAAATTGTTTTCGAACATTTTTTTCTTCTCTGTCGCAGCAGATGTGAAAGGTTTATGGTTCGCTGAAGCTTCAGTAGGGTCATCCATATTAAATGGGGATTCCTTGTAAATGGGTCTCTCGATGGTTTTTTTGTCACTTGAAGCAATCGTTTCCGGATATTGTTTGTCCCGTATGTCATCCGATCGCAAATTCGACGTTTCGCTTATAATCGCTGGCGAGATCGCGGGTTTCGGATTAGGAAACACAATTGCAATATCTTCAAGACCGAAAGCACCTTTTGAATGTGAGACATTAGAAAAATCTTCTGTTTCAAAAAATATTGTATCCATTTGCAGAATGTCTTGTTCAGTAAAGTCATTATGTGTGGGAGTGGGACACTCCAGACGTCGGCGTCGGTGTCGTTTTTAAGTATTAACAAATTTTCTGAAGATTCAGTTCTGTCTGGTCTTGCAAGAGGTTTGCTTTGTTTGAATACCTTAATGCAATGTGGCTCTTGGTGTGCCATACTTTTTGGAAGTGCCGAAGATTGATGCGCCGGTTTTTATTTCTTCCAGTGCAATTTTTATTTGCTCCTCGGTGTACCTACCTCTTCACATAGCTTTGACTCACTTTCACTTTTGGCATCTAGAGGAAAAAATACTGGAATATTAGCTACCTTCGTACAAGAGAAAACTTGAAACAATCAAGAAAACCAAAAATTGAAATTTGAAAAGAACGTCAGTGATATGAATGACAATGTCATAATTTTCCACCCAACGCCAACACACACGAGATCTCTGCTCAGTTATTAATTTTTTCAAATTTGTTTCGGCTATATCCGTTAACACACAATAAACAGAATAGGAACCCGGAAAGCAAATGTAAGCAGGCCAATAAAAGTAGGCCTCACAACAAAACTAAAAAAACTAGAGTTATTAAGAAACCTAGCTGGATTTAAGGGAACAGGAATTGGGGTAAACGAGGATCTAGACAAGAAAATCAGGGAAGCCAGGAAAAACTGATACCCTACATGCTGGAAGCCAGGAAAAAAGGAAATAGAGCAATAATGAGAGGAGACAGGCTGACAATAAATGGGGGAGAATGGAACGCGGAAGAACTTGAGGGGAATGAAGAGGTAGAAACAGGAATTACAAAGACTGTAGAGGAGAACAAGGAGGGAAGGAAGAAGAGAGAAAGATCCACAGATGACGATAAATCCGCCAAAGGTGCCGTCCCAAAAAAAAGAACTGGGCAGAGACCATGCTAACACCCCATATAAAGGGAGGAAGGGAGAACGAAAAAGTGAACTCACGATCCGAGGAGGACTTAAATGCCATCCTGAGGAACATTACGAAGACAACGCGACCACAACACAGTTCAAAAAACTAGCAGGAAATGAGAACGGGACGGAAACACTGATGACGATAAGTAACATGAAAGGACAATTAACTAAAGAACAGGAAGACAGGAAGAAAATAAAACGAGGAAAAAAAGAGTAATAAAGCAAAGTTGACAAACATAGCAACTTGGAATATTAAAACAATGCTAAAAACAGGCAAAATGTTAAATTGGGAGAGAAACAATAAAATATAATATAGACATTGCAGCAGTCCAAGAAGTTAGATGGGGAAAAACTGGAGAAATATCGAAAGAGGAATACTCATTCTTTTATAGCGGGGAAAACAAACGAGGGAGTACCGGAGTGGGATTCTTTGTAAGGCAAAATATGATAGAGAATATAATAAATTTCAACCCACAGGGCGGAAGGATCGGCACATGAAGATTAAAAATGAAAAACGTTAACTATAGTGAACATTTATGTACCCACGGAGACTTCAGAACCACAAGATGAATTCTACGAAGCACTTATAAAAGGTTGTGATGAAATACCAAGGAAAGACGAGGCACTATTACTAGGCGATGCAAACGCACAACTAGGAAGAGAATTAAGTATACCTACGAGACGTAATTGGCAATGAGAATGGGACTATACATGACAAGACCAACGATAACGGACACAGGCTTCGTCAATTAGCTAAACTACTAAAGATGTCAATTGTATCAACAAAGTTTTCTCACCCATAGAAGAATAAAGTAACTCGGCGACACCCAGGCGGACAATTAGAAAACCCAATAGATCGTGCGCTAAATACAATAGGAATTTGCAAAAACACAACAGACACAAGATCGTATACGGGCGCAAGTGCAGACACGGACCATTACTTGGTAATGATAAAAATGAAGAATCTAAAAGACGCCCTACGTCACGGAATAACAAGAAGAAATATTGACAATTTTAATGTAGACGCCCTATGTAATATAATAACAAAATACGAAAGCAATGAAGAGAAAGTCACAAAAACAATCCAAGCCAACACAACTAGTAAGGAGGACATAGAAAATTATTGGGAAAAATAAAAAATAGCTTACTGAATGCAGCAGAACAAGTATTAGGGAAGAAAAACGCGAATAAAGCAGGAAAAGATTGGTTCGATCAAGAGTGTGGTCAAATCAGAAAACAAAAACACTCTGCAAGATTTAATTAGATAAACACAAACCAAGAACATAATAGGAGAATATATGAACTACAACGGAATAACGCAAATGCAATATACCTATATAAAAACAAAACGATTGGTTAAAGGAGAAATTGGAAGATATTGAAGAAGGCAGAAGTAATAACAACATAAAGCGATTTTACAAGAAGATAAAAGCACCAACCAAACGATCCACAAAAACAAGAGAATTAAAAGATACCAACGGAGTTACAAAATACGAGAATACGGAAATGATAAAAATCTGGGAACATTATTTTAATGGAATATTAGGTGTAGAAGCCACGAGCCCAGGCAATGTAAACAAGGGAAATAATGAAAAAACCATAAGAGAAAATTGTGAAGTAGAACATATAATAAATTGCCCCACTGAAGAAGCGATTCGAAAAGAAATAAAAAGAACCCGAAACGGTAAAGCGACAGGGGAAGACAAAGTAGCTGCAGAGCTTCTGAAATATGCAGGGGAAACAATCCAAACGCAAGCATGTAAACTTATCCAAGAAATATGGACACAAAACAAAATGCCACTCGAATGGGATCAGGAGATAGTAACTACAATCCTTAAAAAGGGAGATAGAGAAGAATGCAGAAACTATAGACCAATAACGATTCTTAATACTACATATAAAGTCCTAGCAAATATCATAAATAGCAAACTGAAAGTCTACGCTGAAAAAATACTGGAGGACTATCAAAATGGCTTCAGACCAGGGAAATCAACTTTAACTGCAATACACACTATAGAGCAAATTTACAAAAAATCCAAAGAATAGACTACAAGGAACTACACGTGATTTGTATAGATTTCCGAAACGCGGTCGACTCGATAAACAAACTAAAGCGCTACAAGAATTAAGAATGTTGGGAGTCCCAGTGAAACTTGTAAAAATTCTGGAAATGATATTAAAAAATAATAAAGGCAAAGTAAGATTCCAAGGGTTAGTATCAAATGAATTTAACATTAACAAAGGAGTGAAGCAAGGAGACCCAATCTCCCCAACACTGTTTAACCTAGTCCTTGAATCCATTTTAAGAAAAACAAACCTAAATAGGAAGAATATAGTAGAAAATGGAATGCAAATAATAGCCTACGCCGACGACCTAGCAATTATTGGAAACTCAAAAAAAGACTTAATAAGAGCAGTTGAGAAACGACACGGAGGCACAAAAGTTCGGGTTACAAATAACTAAGGCAACACAAAATACATGAGAGTTACAAGGGACAAACAAAAAACTGTAAATCCTATAAAAATAAAAACTGCAAGTTTGAATCGGTATTACACTTCAACTACTTAGGAGCAATGATAGAATAAGCGGGAAAAGATAATAAAATAAAGAATCCTATAAGGATATTAAATCTTTGGCATCAATAGAAAACTACTGAAGTCCAAAACGATCAGCAAAAGAACAAAAATTCAAATAGACAAGACCTTTATCAGACCAGTTATCTCTTACGCGCTGGAAACAACAACCATAAATAAAAAAGAAGAAGAAGACTTAAAAATACTGGAAAGGAAGATAATGAGAACAATGCTGGGACCAGTCCTCACAAGAGATGCACAAAAGAGAGTACAGAAGAATGTAGAAATGTTAGAAATAGAAAAACAATTAGATGGAGGAAATATATCTACAACATATAAAAGCAAGAAGACTAGAATGGGTGGGTCATATTATGAGAAGAAAAGCAACAGAATCAACAAATTGGACCGCCCTAAGGCCAAGAGCAAGAGGAAGACCAAGAAGTAGATGGTGGAATCAGGTGGAGGAAGATATAAAAACATTGAAAATGAAACACTAGAAAGTAAAATGCAAAGAAAGGAAAAAATGGAAAAAAATTACGAAAAAAGCCAGGACTAACATAGATTTGTAAAACATATGTACAAGAGGAGTAATCCAACTCTTTAAATGGATTAAAGAGAGTTGCGCTAGCCGTAATCCCCCGGGATTGAACGGCTCTGATGATGATGATATCCGTTAATTTAGGTGAAAATAATGGTACAAATACAGAAGATTCAATGATTGGTTCTCTGTATAAACAGGAATACACCATTGATTGGCACCCACGCCAATCATTGGAAAAACACGTTTCGCGTTCCAATCATTGGCACCCTCAAAATAATAAAAAAATATGGATTCTATAGCAAGTGTTTAATGGAATTATTGTTGAATAAAGATATATACTAATATTGAAAGAAACCCCAACGGTTTCTGAATGAAATTGGCAAAATTATGAACTAGTTTCTAAAGCTGAATTCTTAAGAATTTCAGAAAAATAAAGAAATATGAATGCGAGGAAAGACAAAAGAAATGAAAGATATCAAGTCCTGCCAAAATTTATTAATATATTTAAATTATTCTGTGATAACTACGCTGCTCAAATTATACCTACACAATGGAACACCTACAACAGAAATAAAAAGTGGGGTATAATAAGGCCGTGTACTGTTCTCAACAATACTCTTAATACGAATAGATCGGATAACGAAAAATACAACAAGAAATAAAACAGGAGGTGCAATGCATTTAGGAAGCTGGAAGACCTAGAAATAGAAAAAAAGACCGAAAGAGTAGCTAAAGCATAAAAATTGGTCGGAAAATAAATACACCAAGAGAAATCGGAATATCAGTAGAAGAGACACAAAATACTGAAAGTTTCTATCTAGGCAGCATACTAGGCAATACAAGAGGAGTATAAGAAGACTTAAGGAATAGCACAGACTGCATTCCATGAGCTACTAAAAAAACATGGATTCAAAACGAATTGACTACAGAAACAAAGATAAGTGGACGCGACTGCCTCCCTGGACTTTCCCATACTGGAAACTGTTCATATCATCTTTATTCAACAGTAGAGTTATTTTCCTGAAAACGGTTGTTCAAGCGCTATCCTAAAACCTCGCCTCGTAACGAATAGACTTATTACAAGGCTTGTAAGAAGTCCCGCCAAATATCTGCGGTGCCCCTTAATT
>JABXWE010008681.1:0-30230 GCA_014611495.1 Limonius californicus | reverse complement strand
TCCAAAAATGTATCACATGTTGATTCCAATTGGTACAGGGTGGACAAAAATACAATAGTTTTGTGTGTGCTCATAAAGTAACGCGTAACATTCTTTATTAGTTAAATTAACAATATTATCAAAAATACTTATTGTCTAGCGGACAGAATATGATGAAATACATGACTTTATAAATGTTCGAACTGCAGCCCTTGCTGTATTTGACAGTAACCCAAACGGTGTACAACTTCTTGTTGAACCTTGTTTATTGTGTCTTGAGAAATATTGTTTATTGCTGTCCGAATTCTCTCTTTTAATTCTTGAATATTTGCTGGTTTTGTTTGATACACAACATTCTTCAGATGGCCCCACATAAAATAATCCAAAGGATTGAAATCTGGTGACCTCGCTGGCCATTTAATAGGTCCACGTCTACCAATCCACCTGTTCGGAAAAATTTCATCTAGGTACCTTCTAACATCTACAGCATAATATGGAGGTGCACCATCCTGTTGAAACCATAAACGTTCATCAAAACCTCCAGGATTACGTCTGCTGGGAAACAAATTACGTAAAGTAGCACACACAAAACTATTGTATTTTTGTCCACCCTGTACCAATTGGAATCAACATGTGATACATTTTTGGAATCAGCTCAGCTAGAGTAATCCGAAAATTGAGACAAAATGGGGGTGTTCCATTAAAAAAAAATGACGGTGACGTCATTACTCGAAAGTAATTCACCCTGTATATTACAATATTATTTTAAAATACGGTAAATTAAAATCAAAAATCGACGTGTTTCAGGATTATTTCTTAAAATGGTCTGTTTAGCTAAAAATGAATTTGTTCCATACTTTACGGACACAGTGTATATGCATGTATGTAATTCGGGATATCTGTGAAATGCCTTGTCCAGTTTTGACGTGTATTGTAATCTGCAGATTAAATAAAAATTCATCTAAACAATAACCTCTTCAAATATCTTGAACTGGAAGCGGAAATTTGACATACAGGGTGACATAATAGAACGATTTTGTTTCCTATGTCTTTATTATAACAGCTTGGAGAAAACTCTAAATACAAAAGTTGTTTGTTTGATTTTTGTGTATCACTTAAAATTAGTGCTGACTATACAGGGTATTTTGTTTTATTGGGACAATCGGCAATTTCTTTATTATAAATAGAACATTTTGTATCTTATTACAGTTTTGAATTTATTTTTTATGTTTACAACTATATAAAATTTTAGATATCTATCGCTAATGGTAGGTATAGGTAATAATTAACGTTTTCTTAAATTTTGAAAAAAATGTCATTCTGTCTTTAACAGTTAGTATCTGAAAAGAACGCCATATAATTTGTCAAAATTATTTTGCAGTTTATACGAACGCCTTTTCAGATAGGTGTCGTACTCTTTAGAATTTAAATATCTTATACAGGATGTTAGTAATTTAAAACCACATTCGATAAAATTCAACTCCTAATATTTCATATTATTTAAATTGAATACTTTGTATATTTGTACATTAAACGTATGTAAGGTTGTGTACGGCTTGCGCTTTTCGTTTCGAAAATATTTAGAAATTATTAAAAAGCTAAGAGAAATAAACAGAAAAGTTGGTAGAGGCATTGCCAATGTCATGGGCCGTGAGATGCACAAATGAAGATGAAAAGTAAGGCAATAACAGCAAGTGAAGCCTAAAAACGTATTTTGGTAACAAAATTCACACTTTAGCCTTGAAAAAGACTGATTTTTTTAACTGCGGGCAGAAACTCCAAAAGACTACAAATTTCAAACAAACCCCGTGCAATTCCCTTTTTTCGCTTTAAAGTAGCAATTATTTGTAAATAATCAAAGACAAGGTATGTTAACAATATCAAAATATTTTTTTATTGGACAGTTACAATACCAATAATAATAAACAGTAGCGTTTCTAAATACTGCTGACAACAGTTTGAAATAAACAGTGAGATAAGACGGTATAAATTCTCACTACTATTGATGAATGTATGTGTACTTAGTATTATGAGCAAACATCCATTAAGAACCACATTTAAAATTATAGTAAGTGCTCTATATGTGGGCCATTTGTGTGAACACAAGAATTTAATCGATGCATAACATGCAACACTGCACGTGTTATGTCTCTCAAAGCATGTTGAATTCGCATTCGCATATATTCTCTCGTCGTAGGAGAAATTCTTTAAACTTTATCTTTTATAAACCCCCAACAGAAAAATCTCATTTGGTCAGGTCGAGGGACCTTGGCGGTCAAGTCACTGAACCTTCTCTCCCAATCCATTTATTGGGAAATTCAGCATTTAAAACGTTTCTAATGTCCAAATTATAGTGTGAAGGGGCCCCTTCATGTTGCAGCCATAAGTTCTGTATAATGTTTATCAGAATATTTTCTAATAAATCCCAAGAATTGTGTCCTACAAATTGTAAATACATTTGACCATTCAGGTGTCCTTCAAAAAAGATTTCTAGATCTCCAACAAGCGTTCGATAAGGTATGGATACAGGGACTGTTGTATAAACTATTACAACTAAATATTCCCCCCTATTTAACAAGAATTTTGGCTTCATTCCTACAGCAAAGAACATTCGCAGTACGTCTAAATAACACCTTTTCAACAATTAAAAATGCAAATGTAGGAGTACCGCAGGGAAGCATCTTGGGACCACTTTTGTTTAACGTATACATTTATGATATACAAGAAAATGCAAATGATAATTTAGCTTTATTCGCAGACGATACATCTGTCATGGTACAACATCACAACCTAGAAGTAGCTATATCACAACTACAAGTATCAGTTGACGACTTGCTACAATGGTTTAAAAAGTGGAGGATTACTATAAACGAATCGAAATGTCAAACAAAAATTTTTACTCTTCGAAGAATTAATAATCCCACGAAAGTGAAAATAAATCAGAATAGAATAGACTGGAATCTACGCGACTCAGCGATCAAATATTTAGGAGTGTACTTGGATACACGATTGCAGTGGGGTTACCATATACACAAGAAGCTAAATCAGTGTCATGCAAGACTATCTCTACTATATCCAATTATGTATAGAAAAACAGCATTGAAAATCGACTGCTCGTTGTTAATATATAAATCCGTAGTGCGTCCTATTCTAACGTATTGTTGTCAAATTTGGTGCAATGCCCCTAAAACTCATATTACAAAATTACAAGTGTTGCAAAACAAAATACTAAGAATAACAGTTAATGCCCCATGGTATATGAGAAACAATCAAATCCACGAAGAACTTAATATGTCTACCATCGAACAGTTCATTAAAAAACTAACTAAAAAATTCTTTAAAAACATTCAACAATGTGCAAATGCAGTGTACTATAACACAGGACAGAAAGACATGCACAAGAAATTGAAACGGAAATTGCCGCAGGACATGTTCTTATCATCAGAAGATAGTGAATAAGTGATCTAAATTATTTATGCTCACTTATAAATAGTGACCGAGGAGCTGACCCCCGACCTCATTAAGACATTTACTAAGATATTAATTTATATTATAACAAAACTATGTATAGCAATTAGTTTTCTGATCTGGTTTCAATTATTAAAAAAAAAAAAAGTATGAACCAACGACATGGTCGCCTACAATTCCTCCCCAAACATGTAAGGACCATCAACGTTGGTTATCCAGTTCTCTCACAAATGATTTTATGTTGATAATAGTGGAAGTTGTGACGATTTACATTCCCATGTTTATGAAAAGTTACTTCGTCGGAGAAAAAGACAATATTAAAGGAATTAGCTGGAATTTTTATTTGTCGATGGGCCCATTCGCAAAACATTAGCCGGCGTTGAGAGTCATGATTAGGGTTCGGATTTTTAGGCATTAAATATGCTCATTATAGGCAGGCAAAAAGGCGCCTAAAAATGCAATATAGGCACTATCTAGGCAAAAATAAGCATGTAACAAATCTAAAAATTAAAAACTTTTATTTGATACAAAAAGAAAATTTGAGGTATAATTGGGATGAATAACATAAATTTGGTGTAAAAAACACTGACTATACATTTTACTTAATTTTACATTAAAAAGAGACTAAGGATTAACGTAACAGATTAACATTTTTTCTAAATGTTCTGGTGTTAATCTTCTTCTGTTGTCCGTAAGAATTTGTTTATATCTTGAAAACGAACGCTCGACATCGCATGAGGTAACCGGGGCATACTTGAAACATGGTAGTTCTGCGCTGGTCATTTTCAGAGGAATGTTTGTTGACTCGCCTGACAAAATTTGGGCAGTTTCTAATAAACGCGAGTATCCGGGATTTTTTATTAAAATTTCTTCCAAGCGTTTGGCAGCGATTTTTGCAATTTTTCCTGGTGCGTCCTTCAAGTTTTTCCTCAAATACTCTATCCTACGAATATTTTCGCATAATGGTTCTGCTGATGCTTCCAAAGCTTTCGTAGTTTGTAGAATAATTTTAAAATGTGAAATCACGTATGTTAACTCAGCTGAGTTTCGAAAGGCTTCTTTTGTTTTTGACAAACAGTCCGCGTTATCGTCAATGATTTCTGTTACAGCTTTTAAGTTTCTGAAAATTTTCGTGGTAAAATATGGCTGCTTCCAACCATGTCCCCCAGCGTGTGATAACTGGTTCTGGTGGGAGTGGTAATTCAGGGCCATTTCGCGATATAATTCTCTCCGAAGAGGGGCTTTTAAGAAAACTTTTTTTGTTTTTGAAATTAATTTATTTATCGTTGGATAATTTTCACACACAGTTTCAGCTACTAAATGTAAGGCATGTGCAAGTAGAATGTATCATGTTACTATAAAACACTTCCAAATGTTTTCCAGTTTTTAACATATACGGCGCACCGTCGGTGAGAAGCAGTCTTACTTTTTCATCATTTCCTCCATTTGGCCACAGAAAACGAAAACAATCGTTACTGAAACGTGACATTGTAACGTTGTTTGTTTTTTCTAATGGTTTACTACATATTAAATAGGAAACCCCTACGTCATCCGAATCTAATTTTCCTATTACCATGTTGGCTATTGCTGCCCGTTTGCGTCCGTAGTTTCATCTACCGCGGCCCAGATATTGTTTCCTATTTGTTCGCGGATGAAATTGATTTTCTGCTGGTAACAAACATTTGGATAGTTTTTCCTTACAGTTGATTCACGAGGTATGTTGTGTTTAGTGTACTTTTCTAAAAATTCTCTAAACCTATCGGATTCTAACTTATTCCAGGGAATATTTGCGGCTAATAGTGCTTCACACAAATCAAATGAATATTGATTTTAAATTTTGCAAGCTCTCTTCTATAATTCTCTCTATCTTTCTGTGCTTTAGTTGTAATCCATTTTTTATATAGATTCTGTTTGAGATTTTTTTGATTTTCTATATCAGCATTCCATGTTAGGTTAGGTTAGAATTACTGAAACAAGATAGCATTAGAGAACTATATAAAAGTAGATTAGATCAAAAGTTAGATTACACCTTAAAACCAGAAACGGCAGACGAACTATACCAACATAGTGTCAGCTATTAAGAAGGCAGCAGGAGAAGCTCTGGGAAAAACGAAGAATTACGAACAACACAAACAAAAGTCAAATCTTATGATAAATTAAAGAAAATATTTTTTGTAGAATCAGACGAAGACGAGGACGAGGACTAGGACGAAGGCGAATCTAATGTTATGCCCACATTTGAACATATTTATTCTTCGATTGAAAAGTTAAGATCTTTATGGAGTCTAGAGATAATGTACCTCATAAGTCTTTAAATTTGGTGGAAGATTTTGTGGAAAAGGAAACGTGGTTATGTAAATCACAAAAAAAATACCGAATACTTTGAAATAAACAAATCATTTTTTCGTTTGGTTTTTGGTGTATTTTCTGTAACTCGAAGATTCCCTCACTCGAATTTTTTTCTTGTCCCTAGAGATTCGAGTTAGGGAAGTTCCACTGTATATCTTATATATTATCAACTTTCCTGTTTCTTTTTCTATTAGCTTCTTAATAATTTCTAAATATGTCCAAATTAAAAACATAATTCCTAGAAGACCGCACATACCTTTAAAGGTCATTGAACGACAAGCTCGTAAATATATAAATATACAGGGTGTTTCATTAGATAAATGAGATATTAGGAGTTGAATTTTATAGCATGTGGTTGTAAGTTGGGAACATGCTGTAAGATATGTAAATTCTAAACAGTACCTGAAAATGTGTTCGTGCAAACTTCAAAATAATTTTGAATATACAGATCGTCATACTTTTAAAATTTAAGAAAAAGTTAATTATATCCAAAACCATTAGCGGTAGATATCTAACACCCCATATCCTTGTTAAGAAAAAAATACGAAATCAAAAATGAAATAATATATAAGAAGTTCTATTTAAAATAAAGAAGTTGTCTATTGTCACACTAAAACAAAACAGACTGTATAGTCGGCAATAACATTATGGTATGCACAATAATCAAACAAATAACTTTCGTATTTAAAGTTTTCTCCAAGCTGCTATAATAAAGACATTAGAAAAGAAAATAGCACTATTATGTCTCCCTGTATATTAAGGTCGTGAATAATATTGCCGTCTTAAATAATACAGTCAATTTGTGCTCAAAAGGGCCCCTAGCGGGAAAGTTCTGGGGTAGTTTTGATTTCTTCCATTTTATATGTTTTTTGGGGTGCTGAATCCGCATCTGAGATTTGCTAACAAAATTTCGTGACGCAACATTGAAGAAAATGCAAAGACAGGTAAAAATTGTCATTTTTTGGCGGTTTTTTGCTTATAACTCGGAAACTATCAACTTTTCGTAAATAACCTTCCTATTCAAAATGAAAGTACATAAAATTTCCTACAAATTTTACTATTTAGGCGTTTTTCTCCGACGGACCGTTTAACCCTTCCGTGACCGTGCGGGGTAACTCAGTTACCCCAGAAGTCATTTTTTTAAAATATTTTCTTAAATAATGTATTCACGGCATTGCCCGTTCATGTATGCCTCCAATAAACATTAGCGTAGGTTAATACATCATATTTGTTAGTAATTTTGATTTTTAGAAATATTTTTTTAACTTTTTCATCCCATACCAAATAACCAGAATAGCACCCACCCGTAAATATTCCTCAAAATGCTGCAAGTACAAGGTGCTCATTCTGTCCTCGAAAACATGACGGAAAGTAAAAAATATCACATATGCCGAAAAACAATCTGCAATGTCCATCGGAAGGAAATCAAAAAATAATTTTGTCTTGAATGCGAACAGTTGGAGAATTAATCATTTTACATTTACTTCATTTATTTAGAATATATAAATTTTTATTTGTATCGTCAGTAAATCAAATACTTAGGAGAACTGCTTTGTTGCATTTATTTTGACTTGTAGTATCTTTAAAATAAATATAAAACAAGTAAAGTACCAAAAATTTAAAGAAAACCATGGGGTAACTGAGTTACCCCGCACGGGCTGCCACGTAAATTCCATTAGCACGGTCACGGGCGGGTTAAGCTCAAGCGATACTTGAAAATAGCCGTATTTCGGCTGTCTCCGCAAAAACCCACTTTTTCCACTTCAAAACTTTAATTTATTATTAAAGGCTGTCATTTAGTGAATTCCTCCTTCCAATACAATGTAGACTGGTTTAAACTATTATCCCATCTCCAGTACTAAAAAAAAGCATTTTCAAAATCACATTGGCTACCCTGACGAAGCTTGTGAAAGCATCAAGCGCATGGAACGATTGAGAAGAGCGCAAAGAAAACAATCTGCAGCAATATCATTTACAGAATCGATGGTGCCCACTGTCTCGCAGGAGAGTTTTCTTGCAAACTCCAAAAACAAGAGCCGGTTGATATCTATGCTAATGGAAAAATTTGATGATACAAAAATTGATTCACAGCAAGCTGTGGAGGACGCTGATATCCTAATTATCACAACAGCTCTTATGTTGTCCCCGTCAAATGAATATGTGACAGTGGTGGAGGAAGATATCGACCTTTTCATGATTTTGATTGGCCTGTGTAGCCCTGATATAAAGAATGTCTTCTTTTTGAAACCAGAAAAGGGAAGGTGTCTCAAACCCTCTACAATCCTCATCTTGCCGCTTACAAAACCCTATCAGACCAAATATTGTTCCTGCACGCGATGAGTGGTTGTGACACCACTTCTGCTTTGTTTAATCAGAGGAAACTGACATTTCTTAAAGTCCTGTAGAGGAACAATGCCTTGCAACCAGTCATTGATGCTTTCAAAGACCCTCATGCACCAGGACGAGACTGCCGAAGCAGGAAACGTGTTTCTCATGGCTCTGTATGGGAAAGGACATGAGACTAGCCTGAACGATTTAAGATACAGGCAATACGTATCTTCATCTTACAAAAGTAAAACCAACATTATCTCACTACCCCTCACCGAAGCTGCTGCACGACAACATTCACTGAGAGTTTACTTTCAGGTGCAGCAGTTGTTATCCGGTCAAACCACACTCGACGAGCAACAAAGAGACCCGAACGAGTGGGGGTGTAAAAAAACAAGGAATGGTCTCGTACCAGTGCCAACTACTTTGAATCCTGCACCGGACTCGATACTCCGGCACATTTCTTGTAAATGTAAAAAAGGCTGCCAACGCAATTGTGGATGCAGGAAGTCTGGCCTCCATTGCTCCCCGATCTGCACATCGTGCGAAGGGCTGTGTTAAAACGTCGAACTCCCGGAAGACAGCATTGGCATTGATGAAGAAGAGACCGAAGAAAGAGACCCAGAACAGACTGAAGAAAGACGCTTACACGATGTGAAAGGTATGTCTAATCTCACAATCTATTTCGTAATCACTCTTCTCTCCTTAAGATATGATCACAAGTTGTTATTTTTTCACCAGCTCTTTCTTTTTCCAGATGAACAAGCCTCGACGCTGACGATAGAACAACCCGAAACTGTGCTAGGACTTGCCGCCTTCGAAGAACCTCAGCCAGGACCCTCGAAACGACAACGGCTCATATAATTTCATAATCATAATCATATGTATTGTAATATAATGTAATAAAATGTAATAATTTTTCAAGATTTTTCCTTGGAATTTCAACTTTTTTGTAACTGAATTTGTACAATTTCGGACTTCATTAAATAACTTGAACATTATGTAATTTTTGAAAAAATTACCTGTACCTTTACATATACGATCTAAATAAGGTACCTATGTGCAGATAACTGGGAGGCATTTATTAATTGACACCCTTTAATAATAAATTAAAGTTTTGGAGTGGAAAAAGTGGGTTTTTGCGGAGACAGCCGAAATACGCCTACTTTCAACTAGTGCTTGAGCCCAAACCGTCCGTCGAAGAAAAAAACCTAAATAAAGAAATTTGTAGGAAATTTTATGTACTTTCATTTTGAGTAGGAAGGTTATTTGCGAAATGTTGATCATTTCCGAGTTATAAGCAGAAAACCGCCAAAAAATGAAAATATTTACCTTTTTTTGCATTTTCTTCAATGTTGCGTCACGAAATTTTGTTAGCAAACTTCAGATTAGGATTCAGCACCCCAAAAAACATATACAATGGAAGAAATCAAAACTACCCCACAACTTTCCTAGTAAAAACACAATTTGACTGGATTAAAAGCAATTTATTAGAAATGTATCTACAAAACGGACCTGTGCTTATGAGAAAAATCAATATTAAAATGTTAACAATTCTAAGAATCATAAAATTAGCAAAAAATAAAAGTAGGTTTTATCTATATGAACATCTTCGTAACACAGTTTGCATATTGTACCTACATTTGTATTCTTATACATACAGTAACATGGTCCTAGTTTTGGTTGTGCGAGTCATCATACCTGCATAAATGAATATAAATATGGTTAACCCATTCTAGTTTTCGTGCAGAGTAATTATTATTACGAAAATATTAACATCTAAAACGGTTAAATTATTGCCTAGGGCACGTACGTCTCTCAATGTAACGTAAGGTTATACTATAATAGATAGTTCTCCGTTAAATTTACTAATGTGACCTAGAAGATAGCGATGTAAATAACTTTTTAGAAAAAATGCCCTCGGTAACATGTCTTGACCACAAAATAAATGTAATAAAAAGAATGACTTAAAATAAGCCAAGCAGTATGGTCGTTATAAAAGGAAATCATTAGCAAAATTTTAGCCTAAATAACAAGTAAATTCAAATATTCCAATATGAATATTCATTTGAAATAGTATGCGAGTACCGTTAAAAGGAATCATCCGATTGTGTATGTATGTACATGGTATTTGCATTATATTGACAATCGAGGGGAAAATGAGGTCACTTGTCTGAGGAAATAAAAAATCCAAATTAAACGTGAACAATCAAGTCATACAACAACCTTAACAATAAACAAACATTAACACTTTGTTTACGTCTACAAATTTTATAGACTTCACTAGATTTGAATCTGCAATACCAAATTTGAATAGTCCCAAGGTTCAATACACCTTTTTGATTATGCAAGTCGCATCTAATAAAAAAAACTTATATTGCCTGTAGCTAGAGAATATTATCTGTGATATATGAAAACCGAATTGCTTCAACATGAATAAAAGAAAGCCAGCTGTAACGTATTATTCAGCTGAACTAAGGTAAATATCAAAGAAAACATTGCGACTTATCACTTATAAAGAATGTTTACAAATTGTTTATGTAAATGATATTAGGCAATGCAGACCATCAAACAAATTGTTTGCATAAGTACAATTTGTTGTGGTAACAGAGGCGTACTCAACATTCTTGTTAAAGACTTTATAAACATACAACTTTTTCAAGGTCACTCTTAAATTGCGTTAATATTCCATTTTAGTTCAATCCTAAAAACACATTTTTGATTTGAAATTTGATTTTTCTTAAGTTTAAACTTTAAAATGAATATGTGCTACCTGTAAAATAAGTGAAAGGTCTTTCTAACTGGAATATCATAAAATGGTCCACAGAAATCCATTTGTAGAACTGCTATACTGGATTGGTTCGAGTAGAACATATAAACGTTTGCAGTTAAATCAGTTTTGTTTAATAAAATATGCACTGTCAAGGATTGTATTGAAGATATTTTGTTTACGTGCATAGATAATCAACTGTCGATTGAAGGCTTTTACTGACTATGCAGAAACTTGTCTAAATAAATATTTGACCTCCCCTTCCAATTTACGTAGTATCTTGTTACAAACAAAAATATTGTTTACGCCAATGGAGATTAGAGTGATTAAACCATAATTTTTACATAGAATTCTATATTTTCACGATTTTAGTTATCGGATCAGGAATTAATTTTTTATAACGTTACTTTAATTTTTGAAATTGTTGACCATATAGATTCAGCTCTAGTTGATTGCGATACAAATGGACTAAACACATTCGTTAGGTAGTTTGCAAAAGCAACAGCCTTATCATGGTTACTCCTAGCCCTGGTACTATTGCCTAGACGAATCGGTGATACATTTTGTTGAGGTTGCTTCAAATTTTTTGTCGCCCTCCAGAGCGAGTACTCTGTATCATCTGTAGATGAGAGTCGCTTTAGGTTTTATTTTGGAAAGCAGATTTTTGAGTTCAGCTGTTAGTTGGTTGACCTTCCGTTTGTCTTCGGGGTGCTTTGTTGTTTGCCACTTTCTACGTTGCTTGCGCTTTTCGGCTATTTTCTTTTTGATTTCAGTGGGACATACTGGGTTTATATTATTTAGCCTTTTCTTTGGTGTTGACTGCCACGCTGCTTGTTGGATTATTTTATTGAAATTCTCTAGTGCTACTATTAGATCTTCTGTTTTTAGAGATATATCGGTTGTTAGCGTTTCTTCAATTGTTTCACGTTAGAGGTACCAGTTCGTAAATCTGCTACTAAGAGTAGGAGGATTCTCTTTGTGTAACACTTGGGTAGATAAAGTCACAATTATTGGTGAGTGGTCGGATAATAGGTCTAGACAAGATTCAACTTTGCAGTAGTTTGGATTGATGCCCTTTGTAATGTAAAAGTCCAGCAGGTCAGGTGTTTTGGCAATATCTGAGGGCCAGTAGGTTTGTTCGCCTGTGGTCAAGTAGTGCAATTCGTTGTTCGTTATTGCCTTCATCAACTCTCTACTTTTCGTGGTCGTTAACCTCGATCCCCAATTCTCATGTTTGGCGTTAAAGTATCCTCCCGAGATAAACCTGTTGTAACGGGCCAATCGAGCTTTTCCGACGACCCGTAACCAGATGGATGGAAAACGGCCTACAGCTTAGCTCAGACGAGTAGAGGGAGTTCGTGAAAATCGCTTATGGGAGAAAATCTTTAGTTTTGTACAGGGCGAATCAAAATAAGTGGGCGGCACCTTCCAAATCCAGCTGTTTGTAGGTCCTCGTGGAAGGCCGAGAAGCCAACAGCTTACGGGAATGGAACTTACTTACCGTTATTGTGCCTTCTCCTATATATTTAAAGCTTGCAAAATTCTTACACAAACAAGTACAAAAGACACAATAAGAGCCAGTAAACTTTAACACACATATAATTAAACGGTTAAACATGACAATACAATAAAATGACAAATGATAACGCTATAA
Organism: Limonius californicus; assembly: GCA_014611495.1. Lineage (NCBI taxonomy): Eukaryota > Metazoa > Arthropoda > Insecta > Coleoptera > Elateridae > Limonius > Limonius californicus. The sequence continues at coordinate 17,682 of JABXWE010008681.1, read as the reverse complement.
GTTTGGATAACATAATTTTAATTTTTGAACGTTCAGAAAAAAAACTCGCCGCCACTGCTGCAACGGGGTTTACGTTTTTCATACAGCTACGTAACACCAGCGACGCTGAAGTTCACAAAAATTACACAGAATATAATCTGGTAGTTTTATAAAAAACAACTAACACCACATATGGCGACTGAAGGTCGTTTTTTTTTGTATTTACATGAAGTTAAATTTGAAGTCTGCAAGTTAACGCGAGCAAAAAAAGGTTTCCTTATTACAACACAAAATTGGGTTTTTACCTTGAATTCCGGTAGATGGTTTAAAACGAGGTAGGCACAATGTATCGGCGATTTCCAGATGCAGGAAAATACGTTGATTTCAACAGGCTGTTAACGTTGAACGAAAGACGGGACTCTTCGAACGATGGTATAAAAAAAATAGCCGCAGAGGGACGGGAGTTAGGCTTCGAAATTAATCCGCCCAACGGCGATCGGTCAATTCACCAAGAACTGGCTCTACCGGGGTGGAATCCAGTGCTTCCTTTTAAATCCTGCAGTATCCGATGGTCTGTTTAATACCCCTTGGTAAAACAGCGAGACGAAACACACATAACGGATACCCCTCGAAAAAAAAACTCAAAAGCCGCCCCTGCAGCACTTAACGTAATTACGGTCCCCTATTGATGGAGTTTTCGGAGAACCGGAGTCATCAGAGATCGAAAATTGACTGACTTAAAAACGCAACGGGAATCTGCAATTCCCCCACAAAAATTGCAGCATATTTCGAAACGTTATTAAAAATTCTAGAATAAGGGACACGTGAGTTCTCGGAAGTGTTTGAGGTCACGCGCGAGAAAAACAAGAATCGATAGTTTTGAGCCTACAAAGGGAACTGTCAACATAACTTAAACTTCGAAAAACAAAACAAATAGCGAAATGGTAACCCAAAATAAGACTGCAATTAAAAGAAATTAATTCTTACGAAGCGACAAACGAATTAAGAAATTAATTCATAAAAAGCGGCATAATTAATTAAAATGAACATAACACCTAGTGTTTGAAAATATTCATCGAAGTGTTCTTCCTTGATGTTGTGTTTTGGAGGGCAATATGCTGCTGACACGTTTATTGGTCCTTTCCAATCTTCAATTGTAACTGTAGTTGATTGTAGATGTTGCGGTTTGTATTTGGGCAGCTCATAATGTTTGATGTTCTTTTTGATTATAATTGCTGAGCCAGCATGCGCAGTGCCCTCTGGATGTTGCGTGGCATAAATGTTGTAGCCTTGGATCTTTAGGTAGCTTCTGTCCATGTAGTGGGATTCCGATATTAACATGATGTTTATGGATTGATTTGTAAGAAAGGCTGTTAACTCCTCTTTATAATTTGTCAGTCCATTGGCATTCCACTCGGCTATCTTAAGCTGTAGAGCTATGGTTTGATTTTGAGACGACGATAGTTAGAAAATTTACTAAGGTTCCCATCTGTTCTATTAGGGCTTTTAACGTTTTTTTTTTAGTTCAGCTAAGTCGTGGGATTCGCTGGGTTGAGTAGATTGCTGTTGTTGATTTATATCACTAGCAGTATGATTACTGGTGTTTCTTGGAGCTTGTGTATAAGTATAGTGTTGTTGTTGCGATTGAGCTGCTTGTTGTCCCATACTTGGTATTTGTTTGTTTCTTAGAGACGGATACATTTTTTGCTGTATTTCTTGGAAAATTTGACAACCTTTGTAATTAGCCGGATGGTTGCCATTACAGTTAACGCATTTAACTTCATTATCTTTGTTTTTTCGTGGACACAAGTGGGTGGGTACCAATGCAGGCGAAGAGCTATCTTCGTATAGACCAATTAGCCTCCTTCCCATACTGTCCAAGGTCTTTGAAAAGCTATTATTACAGAAACTAATGCCTATAGTATCAGAGAACAATATCATACCCAATCACCAATTCGGATTTAGAAGAAAACACGCCACAATTGAGCAAATACACAGAGTTATAGATACAATATTAAAAGACTTCCAAAATAAAAGGTATTTCTCAGCTGTATTCCTGGATGACGTGCAAGCCTTTGACAAGGTCTGGCACGATGGCTTGCTATTCAAAATCAAAAAGTGCCTCCCACCAGACTACTATGCAATACTCAAATCTTACCTAACCAACAGATATTTTCTCGTTAAGTACGGGGACTCTCATACCTCGTTATTCCCAATTAAAGCTGGCGTCCCTCAAGCAAGTGTGCTAGGTCCGCTCTTATATATAATTTACACTGCAGACATACCTATCTCACCAGGAATTACAGTTGCTACATTTGCTGACGATACAGCAATTCTCTCGTCACATTCTGATTCGAACTTGGCATCTCAGACACATCTGCACAACTTAGAACTATGGTTTAAAAAATCGCGTATTCGCATACACGAAACCAAGTCAGTTCACGAAACTTTTACAACAAGAAGAAGTACCTGCCCGCCTGTTGTATTAAATAACAAGCAAATACCACAAGAAGACTCGGTCAAGTACTTAGGAATGCACCTAGATAGGCGCCTTACATGGAAAAAACATATCTTCGTAAAAAGAAAACAATTGGGTTTGAAATATCGGAAAATGTACTGGCTCCTAGGACGTAGTTCACAGCTATCAATTGAGAGTAAAGTGTTATTATATAAATCGGTTATTAAGCCTATTTGGTCTTACGGAATACAACTGTGGGGAACAGCAAGCAGTTCACACATACACATCATCAAACGATTCCAATCAATAGTGCTGCGATCTTTAGTAAACGCCCCATGGTTCGTTCCGAAAGATATAATCCGACAGGACGTAGGTATCTCAACAATAAACGAAGAAATACTAAAGTGCAGTGTTCGCTATCGTGATAGACTTAGTGCCCATCCAAACTCACTATAGTGGAGTGTTTACTCGACTCTGACGATGAAGAGCTTAGGCTCAAAAGATTCAAACCAATGGATCTCCCAAATCGTTTCGTATAAGGTAAAGTGTAGTAACAAAACATTTGTTTGTTTATTTGCTCCTTTGATCATTTGTTTATTTGCTCCCTTGATCATTTGTTTATTGTTTATCTACAAATAATTATTTATTTTCAACTCTGAATGTGTAATACAAGGGAATTTTTCATTGGAAAACTTCCTACATGTCCTATATTCTATGTCAAGATATTTACTGAATGTCACTTCGTGACAGATTGTAAAGTTATGAATATACTAACAAAAAATATAGATTCAATCCCAGTTAATTGGGCCACCGGCTAATAAGGGCAACCGCTTTATAAAATTTGTTTAAATAAAAAATAATAACACTTTACATCGCTTATTTGCGACACCATTCCGTTTAATCGAGGCAATATTAGAGTCGACCGTACGGGGATCGTATAAAAATTACTGAATTTTGAATTTAAATACAGTTGCAGCATTCTGCATTTAATTTATGCAGTTCCTGTCTAAACTAACAGCGGATGCTATCAGAGCTCACTGGCTGCCACAGGCAGGTGACATGCAACAAATAATAAAACACAGGTTTCCTGATGTGTCAATAACTACCTATTGAGCAGTTGTGCCCACCGGGGGTTGTTTAGCCCCCTATCTCTAGATTGGGATACGAACAGGATATGGATGCTAATCTGCCGGCTAGCTGCTGTGGCCGCAGCTGTTCGTAATCATAGAGTAATTATTATAATTATGCATATCTTCTGGTGTATCAATCCTCCAGAGCGGAGAGTATAATTAATGTCCACTCCCCCGCGTAAAAGTCAGTCGAAGCCATCCTAGCATCGATTTATAATAATAATTTGACGTAGGCGCACTTTCGATGCCACCTCTGCCAACTGACTACCTCCCGAAAAATTCCCACGTAAATAAAGATTAACTATGCCACACACATTATCTACTCGTATTCACTACGCTACTGTTTGCAAAAATTACTTACATAGACACACCAATTTTTTATAATAACAATAATAGGATCCAGCACTTGTAAATAATATGTAATAACAAGTAAATAATATGTAACTATTTGAGAAAAAACATATATAACACTTCATGGTATATAAACTGTAACCTCGCCAGCGACACCACTACTTATATTAACTGATATTGCAATTGCAGTCCATCTTTATGTATAAACACATAAGTGGTAACACTAAATTCGCACTTTGCCTCAGACTATAGGATGATCGCATCTCAGTCATTTAGTAGGTTCTCAAACGCTATTACTTAGTTATTACACCAAAAATATGCAACCTTGTGCCTCACTATCAACAACACTGCATTTTGTGGACTGGTATTTTATACCCGGTTGTCAGTGTTTACTCTTAACATTCCAACAACACATGATCAGGTGGACTTTGTCACCCTCCCGCCTAAACATGCATTATTAATAGATGTTGTTATGAGCTACGAATACTTTTGTAAATATTTATTTGTGGAGCGTACATTTAAGTAATATTCACAGTAGGCAAAAACCACTGCCTAACAGCAGTAAATTTCAGATCAAAACATGTAATACAAACGCAAAATTTTATTATCACAAGAAAAAAATTTGCAAACAGTTTAATATGTATTCTTTACGAAATGCAACCGATAACAGCACTTGAATCTGTTTCTATTATGTTTTGTTTATCAGACATAAGAGGATTGCTGCAAACGCGCTGCCGGGGATTCACACGTAGCCATCCATAGGATGGAGGAGTTGTCGTACATTCGGTAATAGCTACGTGGCGTATGTATAGGTACATTTTTTCACAATTATATTTATAAAATTATAGCCCTTACCAAGATGTCAACAAATGCCTTAACACTTTCAAGTAAAATTGCTTTGCTGCAAAAAATTATTTATAATTTTTTATCTGTTTTGTTCTGAAATTTATTATAATTTTTTGTTTCAGAATTTACTATACATATTCATTGACAGCCTTTTTGTCCAACTGCTGGGCATCGGCCTCTTTTCTGCCACGCGTTTCTCTTCAGCGCTTGAGTAGAAAGTTTTAAGTCTAATCCGAACGACAGAAATTCCAAAGAAGGCTTTTAGCATTACAATCCTACGGCTGCCAGCCGGATTGGGAAATTGTGTATGGTGGGTTGCAGAGAAGATTTTTATAAACCTGTATAGTAATGCTTAGGTTTCGAACCCAAGCCAGAATCAACGCTTTACTCAGAAAGCGAGCGCTCTGCCAACTAAGTTACCACCACACATATTATTAGATATTATTTTTCTGTAATTTATATTTTTGTTCAAGAATTTATACAAGTGTAAGAAAGACTTTTCATTCTTTAATTTTATATGGAACTTATCAGATTTGGACCAGTAGCTTAATTGGACCAAAATGTTGTAGTCCCAACGTGTTCTAATTAAGCGGAATCCACAGTGTTACTTATTTATATCTTCTACATTTTTGCAAGTTTTCAATATTGGCTTAAAACTATCGAAAGTAGTTAAAGTTGAGAGAAAAATTGTGCAATATGAGATAAATAATATTTTAAAAAGTATCTTCACAACCAATTGAATCAAATTTGTTAACTATATATCCACAAGTTAAGCGCTTTGATATTTTTATGGCGAGTCTCTAGATGTTGCTCTGGATGTATCCTATACCGGTTAGTATTCTACACTTATCGTCATGACCAGTATCAGCAGCATAAAAATATGCAACCCAAATTACATATTCCTGTCTACTGCACATTATATAAGTGTTTCAAAATTGACGCCCGTGGTTTGGGGTTTGATTCAACGGGCTAAAACAAATCGAAAATTAAGAATGGAAATTTATCAGATTGTTCTTCGTTATCGAATTATTGATACGAAACGAAATATTACCATTTACATTTTTTAAAAACGAATCTTAATAGCAATAAACATAATGTGTACATTTGTTGTTACAAAATGTGTTCAAATAGGTTGCCTATTACTTCAAGGCACATTCGCACGATTTACCACGGAAACACGAACCCTCTACAGCATATTTTCGAGTATTGAGGCCACAGCAGCGTGAATACGACCTAGGACATCTTCAGGATTCACATCAGGTTCGCGGTAAAAAAATTTCTTTCAATTGACCCCAGAAAAAGAAATCCAACGGATTCAGTATGGGTCGGTATGGGTCTACCTCTTCCAATCCAGCTCTTGTATTCCATAATGTAACGGTGTACCATCATGTTGGAATCAACAGTTTAGTGTGACTAATAATGAAACTTCATCGAGCAATAGCAGTGATAATCTTTAATTAAAAATTGAAGATACTGAAGCCTGAGTTAAGCGGTTAGATAGAACGTGTGAACCAATTACTTTATTATTTAATAACCCAGCCCAAATGTTTATTGACAATCGTCTTTGATAAGGTCTCCTGCGTAGTTTTTATCCTTCCATTCATGCGGTTCATAAGTATTTATGATTCATCATTGGACAAAATCTTTTCAATGAAATGTGATTCAATGTTGATCAAAATTGACTTGCAACTCCCTATAGTATAGCCATCATGCAAAACTTGGACTTTTGAGGCCTTGAAACCATTTCATCTTAACAACCTGTGATTTGTATCTTTTTGGAAATGAGTTTGGGACGATGCAATGCGACGGCTTGTTAATTGGTTCCACCTCACAACAAATTCATGAACTTGCCCGTCGTAAGTAAGTATAGAATAATATCATACCCAATAATAAATGAGTGTAAAGTTTTATTTTGTTACAAATAAAAGTTAATACTCTTCGAGATTTATTATTGGAATTTACTTTTTTACCCTTGGGTTGAATTGAAATATTAAGTTAAATTTGTCGTACCGGCGCCGGTAGCTCGGATAGGTTGACCATATGCCTTTCACGCAGCTGTCCTGGGTTCGAATCCGGACGCCGAGGTCGGTGGTTTTTTCTGAGCGATAAAAAACGCTAAAACGGCCCTTCTTCTCGAATAGGAAGTAAAATCGTAGGTCCCGTGTCCAAGTGTTGTTGGGCACGTCAAAAGAACCCTCAAACAGGCTAAACTTCCAGGTGCGGTAGCATCGCTCCCTGGCGTCGGTGGTTAGCCATAGTAGCAGAAATAGGCCGACGTTAAATAAAAACAAACAAACAAACAAGTTAAATTTGTCATGGCAACGGGCACTTCAACATAAAGTGTCGCTTACAGTTAAAAAAACAATGACGTTTTGGCCTGCTTACTAATCAGTTATGATGAACTTATAAATTTTACTTAATGCTAAGCTGACATAAAAGTAGCTGTACATATGTTAGAAGATTTGAAACATTTTGAAGATTAACTCATTGCTATAGTAAATGAGATAAAATTACCTCCACTAATTTCAAAGCTCTTGTCGGTTTGCAGCAAACAGCATGTAATTTAAAAATAAGGCTAAATTGACATTCACAAAACTAAAATCTATAACAGGATTCATTTTCATTTAGATCTTACATACAAGTAAGTTGATAAGGATAAAATTTTAAGATTTTTAGTATTCGTATTAGGGGCGTCTCGTAAAAGTTTTGTGGTCCACCCTGTATGTTTGAGCAGAAATTACATCTGTGTAATTTCAGAAATCGCCTTTCTGTGAAATATGTAATTTAGAATGCATCGTTCCTTATGGTAAATGGATCTCTCTGTATACATTTGTTCATTGTTTTAATTCATCAAATCTATTGGATAAATATTATACATTTGAAATACTGCCAATGTTTCTGAACTATTCTCATTCTGTTGAATCCGTCACTGCAACGCAGAAAAATGCAACCAATGTTTAAATTAAATGCACATATACCTACGTGTTATGTAATTATTATACCCTGGTTAGTACAATAAAGAACTGCATATTAAATTAAAGGTAAATATTTAAACAAAACCTGAAATATGCTGCGGTTTCTTGTATTCCTTTTCTGTATTTGGTTTTTACTTAGTTTAATTGAGCTAATATTTGTACAAATGCGTAATTCATATATAATTAGAACGCTGATTAGAATTAGCATACATTGACAAAAGTTTGCAAGTCATATCCGTAACACTTTGTACTTGCACTGTGACTTCAACGTACGGACATTTCAGTTTCATTAGTAAGTACTTCCTCATTATAGACAAAGAAAAATTGTATGGTTTGAGAATAAAAATATATATTATATTCGTTTTATGATACTAAATTTCACGTTTCTTCGTACATTCGACTAGAATATTTGAATGATATTTAAAAAAGCTTTTTGCCAACCCGGAAAGATGTCATATTTTAAGTTTTTACAAAAACTAGGAAAGATAAAAATTTTTTCGGAGCAAACAGTTTCATTGCTTTTCAAAATATTTGCCTTTAAAATTTATACACTTTTGCATGTGTTTAAACCAATTCTCGAGACATTTTTTCCACTCTAAAGTTGGTACCTCAAAGACATGGTTTTTGAAGGCTTTCAACGGCTTCTTGAGGTGATAAAAATCGCATTTTTTGTTTGACATTCGGGAACACAAAGAAATCGTAAGGCGATAAATCAGGTGCATAACAGACATTAATTCCATGTTTTTCTCCTTCAAATAATCAATTGTTTCACATGTTGTGTGAGAGCTGGCATTGTCATGACGAAGAATGATGCTACGTTTTCGGTTGTTTTTCTTGATTTCGTCGATGACTTCTGGCAAACAAATTGTTGTATACCATTCAGCGTTAACTGTTCTTGAATCCTCTAAAGGAATGGTTTTGGCATGCCTAGTACAACCGAAGAAACAAGCGATCATTTTTTTTGGAAGTGCTTCGTAAACGAACAACTTTTGTGGGATTCTGTTCATCTTGCAACACCCAAACAGTGGATTGTTGCTTAGTTTCCAGTTCATACGAATATATCCAAGTTTGGTCATCTGTTACGATGTTCTATACGGATTTTGTAGTTCCGCGGTCAAATTATTTCAGCATTTTTTACACCAATTAACACGAATCTTTTTTGAGCTTCGGTCAAATTATGCGGAATCCATCGGGAACAGATCTTTTTCACAGCGTAATGTTCTTGCAAAATCGAATGTACCGTAGTCTTCAATATACCTAAGGATGCCTCTATCTCACTGTAAGTCATCAGCCGATCTTCTTCATTCATGTTGGGCACAGCATCGATGGTTTTTGGACTAACAACCGATTTTGGTCGATCTCCACAAAATTCATCACAGAAGGACCCACAAGCACGACGCAATTCTGCATACCAATTGTAAACAGTCTTTTCTGATGGTGCTTTATTACCAAAAGTTGGACGAAGCGATTCTATGCATTGTTGTGATAGGCCTTTACTAAAATCGATTTTTTTAAACGCTTACTGTGAACAAACTACTCGGTCAATTTCTAAGCTGCCACTGTTTTCACAATAACAAATGTCAAATTTTACGAAAATAGTAATGATACATCTCAATAGCGCCATCTAGTGGTCGTTTGTAAAAACTTAAAAGGCTGCCCTCGTACAATGGTGAAATGATATAAGATATTTGAATAAGACTGACAGAAACTGGCGCACTAAAGATATTTCAACGTAATACAATACAAATTATCGCCGATCGAACATCTTTGAGACATGATGGGCCGGCGACTAAGATTATTGCCAAAAGCTCCTAACAGTGTGTATAGTGTATATAACAACAATACTATTTACACCGTTCCTTGTAATTCTTTTAACTTTCTTTCCTGTTATCAGGTCGACACCGGGTGCTTTTTGAGATTCAGTAGGTAGTTTAATTTCTTTTGACATGATTGCTTTGGTATCCTCAAACTTTTTCCGTTATTGTACTATTTTACTCTAAGAACTTTGTTAACGTTTTCTTCATTTACCTACGTGTTATCAGTTCTGTATTGTGGCTAGTTGTGCTATCATAACTTCTGTTTTGTTTGGCAACAATGGAGTTTTGCATTTGTGGATTGTAGTAACTTCATATTGGCGGCCTGGACAGCAATAATAATTACCAACAAATACGAGAACATGGAATGGCTTTGCAAGTAAATTTGAAAGTGGCATGTGGTGGCTTACGCACAAATTTGCGATTATTCGCAAGTTGCGCGTAAAAGACTAGGAACTATTTTTAATTATGTGCGATATTAGTACAGTTTAAATTCAGACAAGGGTTATATCGACAGGATTCGTTTCGTTTTCGTTTATACGAGCAAGAGTATCTATTTCGTTAAGGTAGAATAACACAATCTACTGTTTTTCACGTTTACGGTGTTCGGGAATTTTCGGAAAAACGGTTGCTATCTTTCGTCACTCACTACACAGAGGCCCGCAGTCTGTAGTTCTCAACATGAATGATTTCCAAACAACGGAATGATTTTCAACTCTCCCAAAGTATTAAATTTAGTTTTAGCTAGGACAAAATTATTTTGGTTATATTTTAATTTCCAATGCTAAGAGTGATTGATCTGAAAGTGATGATACCTGACTTACAATTTTAAGTTTTATAATGTATTGTCAAATTATTATTATTATTATTATTAAGTCTCTTAAGCACTAAAAATTATAAAATATCCAGAATAATTTTGTTGCAGCAAAACTAAATTTAATGATATAAGTGAATGTTTAAAGACATTCATTAGCGTTGAAAATATATGTTGAATACTGCAGACTGCGATGCATTGTAAGCGATAAACCGTTTCCGACCTGTTCTGCTTTTGTTTAGGCGGATATACTCTGTTTGTTGTATAAATGGAATTTATTATTTTCTGTTTCTTTTTGAGGTGAAATGTTACTAAACCGTAAAGGCTTGTTTTTATTTCCATGGATATAATGGACAGAATGACAAACAAGATATCTATCTTTTATTTTCAAATTGTGGGTGTTTAATCTTCTAGTGGACTTTTTTTTGCTGAATCTACCACACTAACGTTTTTATCAACTGGCTGCACTTGAAGCTGTTGTGTTGTTGCTATTGCAAGGGTATGTTACGAACAACTAATTGCAAAATTTCGATTATATATATTTTGTTTCTTTTTGTTACTTCTCTGAATGAATATGCAACGGGCACTTACCTGCTCACCATGTAAACTCTGGAAATTCCGACCATCATTTGGTTTACAAAAATTGTTGTTCAAGATGGAAAAGCTCTCAACAATTTTAATTCACATGTCAACATAGTTTCCCTTTAAAATAGCAAAAATTTACCTACGTTGCCTTTTATTGGAATTTATTTGTGAACAAGAATAATTGAATATTAAATAAGAACGAAGACATTTTTTGCAAAATACGGTTGTGTGCTTTTTTGTACGTGTACTCTACCCTGCACGTGCTTACCTAAAATAATAAGAAAATGTTATTACTTGAAAACCTCTTATTAAGGACACATTTATTTAATCTACCTGTGTGGAAGTTACTTGATATTTTCCACATCTTAACAGTAGTGCGTCACCCTAGATATTTAATACTAAAAACGTGTTAATGTTTGTCTTCTGTCCTACCAGGTAACTTGAATTTGAATGTACATTATTAAAATATACACAGTTACCGCCGTTTTGGTTGTGGTCGACTAAGTGGGCGTTACGAGAGTTCGGCATTTTAATCACATTCTTCTGTCGGTAGTTTGGACATGGTCGACGTTTTGGTCCTGATCTTATTTCGGCGGCGTGGTCGTGGTCGGCAAAGTGTACGTTACGGCAATTCGGCGTTTTGGGCATGGTTGACGTTTTGGTCACGATCTCGTTTTGGCATATTGGTCGGATCTGAAATAGTGTTCATTACAAAACATTAATATTTATGGACACCCAAGGTTCGCCCGTTTTCATCTTCGATGCTAAGTTATCAATCTCTGTGGCGTTGGTTAACACTGGTCAGCGTTTTAGCCTTAGTCGCCGAAATGGTCTTCGAACAGTAGTCGGCATTATGGGCCTCGTCGACGTTTTGGACATCCGAAATATAGAGTCGGCGTTTTGGGCATCCGGCGAATTGTCCAGGCCTTCCTGTTGAGATGTACAGTTTGGTATTTATGTAATAAAAGTTTTTACGGGCTTCAGCAAAAGCGCGGTTCGGGTTTATCTACTTCTTTCATAAGCCATGTCCGTTTTGTATAGCCTAGTCGTCTAATATACTTTCTCTTTTTATCATATTCATAATTAGGTAAAACGCACTAGAGGCGGACTAAATACTTTGAATCGACCCGGGCAATGCACTCATAAAATTGAAAACGTTTCAGTGACAATTGTGTAATGCCGACCTTTACAAAATCGATCCCGGTTAGCACTAAAATCCACAATTGTAAGTGCTAATATTTTTATATTCCTGTTATCTTTTATAACCTAAAATCTATTTTGTTTTAAGATTTGCGTTTACAAGTAGGTAATATCTAAGGCTTCAATTAGAAAATACTATATTCTTATTAAAATGTTATTCTTGTGTAACTGGTTAATTAATTATTTAATATACGCATTAAAACTATTTATTCGCATTAAAATGCATGTAAAAAATTTCTCTTTCCAATAAAATACCAATAAGTTTTAAAAACTCATAAAAATTCTGAGTAGTTTTAACGGTGTCGCATTTTAAATACGGAATTAAGATAGAGTGTTTAAAATATTTGCAAGGCAAATCAGAATGCGTAAAATCTTTATTAATTTACGAAACCATTTTCAAAATGTATAATACCATTTTGCCCTCGTCTGCGCCGGTGGAATGGCTTTTTAGTACCGATGGTCAAATTCTAACCTCTCGAAGAAACAAACTGTCGGATACTACTTTTGAAACACTATTAATATTAAAAAAAATCGTATGAATACGCTGTGCAATAAGATGTATTTTTTAAATTTTTATAATATATTTACAAATAAACTCTTTTAGAACTTTTCATTTTCATAAAAAGTATCTGATATGTACAGGATGTCCCATTTTCGATGTCCTTACGGGATATCTCGCTTATTTTTAAAGATAGAGATTTGCGGTTTTCGCGAACGTTGGCTACTTTTTTGTGAAACTCACGATACCGCAAACAAAATCTTCATAGCAAACTTCGTTTTTGAGATACAGGGCAAAATTGAAAATATTGCAATTTGGCACCCCCCCTGTATCTCAGCTATCTTTTAACTTATAGGAAAAGTAAAAACTGTCTCTTATACATTTTTTTACGTAGAATCCAGTGGTGTAGTCAGATTTTTGAAATGAGCTGTAATTATTTAGATATAACCCAAAGTTATGTTTTTTTAAATAGAACACTCTATATATTTTTTAATATTTAAAACATAAATGCTTTGCGGTACTAATATGGCTTTCATCGGACCATACCACTAAACGCCCAAAATTGATATTTTCTTCCGCTTTTTGTATATACCATCTACAAAACTCAATGCGCTTCTCAACATCACCCTGGTGCAAATAATTTATAGTTTGGGGTATGTAGGGGGTATATTTGTGCTTTTTTAATATCTTGGAAGCCCTTGTCTTTGGAATGCCAACCGAATCTTCAATGTCTCTGCATGAACTATAATTATTGCTTTCTTCTACCTTTGCAAGGACATTAATTGCATCGTCTTCAGCATTTTCTTTCCTATAACTTTTTGGCCTAGGCTTTTCAAAAGATCCAAAATTTTCCAAATTTTCTTTTAGTCTGCCAAATATTTTTCTACTCGATTGTCTCCTTTCTGGAAACCTAAAATTTCTATCTTATTGTAACTAACTGACACCCAGTAACTGGGTAATAGTAAATACCTTTCAAAATAGAGGTCCATCGCTTGATTTGCATTGAAACCAAGTTGGTAATATATCCCAACCATATCTAATTTTTCGTAGTTTTGATATCCTGGATTATTATTCGCCATTGTATGAAAAATTTGTAAACTTTGATAGGTAGGTGACAAGAATTATAAACATTCTGCACTTGCTTTTTTTTCATAGCCACCTACAAATTAGCTCCACAGTTTTTATTGTCAATAAATACTTTTTATTCTACCCTATATAAATGAGAGTGGTATTTGATTATTGCGCCAAAAGATATATTTTAAAAGTAATATTTGTCTTGACTTGCTATAAAAAACTGAAAATTATCTAAATACAGGGCTAATACTCAAAATATCGTATAAGTGTTATGTATTTTTGAAAAGCGCAAAGCATTTATGTTTTAAATATTAAAAAATATACAGAGTGTTCTATTTAAAAAAACATAACTTTGGGTTATATCTAAATAATTACAGCTCATTTCAAAAATCTGACTACACCACTGGATTCTACGTAAAAAAATGTATAAGAGACAGTTTTTACTTTTCCTATAAGTTAAAAGATAGCTGAGATACAGGGGGGGTCCCAAATTGCAATATTTTCAATTTTGCCCTGTATCTCAAAAACGAAGCGTGCTATGAAGATTTTGTTTGCGGTATCGTGAGTTTCACAAAAAAGTAGCCAACGTTCGCGAAAACCGCAAATCTCTATCTTTAAAAATAAGCGAGATATCCCGTAAGGACATCGAAAATGGGACATCCTGTACATAAAAAGTTCTACAATAAACGGCATATCACAGCGAAACTTTTAAACGTGCAAACAAACGCGAGTGTCCAAATATTCCTGAACTCCATAAAAACACTTGTCAATTAAATAGTGTTTTACCTTGAATTTGAAACAGCTGAAATTCAGGGCTTTCACAAAAACAGGTAAATGATTGTATAACTTGAGATTCAGGGAATTCTTTTCGGATTTTCGAAGCCTAAATCGAGAATTCCTTAGTGCATCACCGAATCTCGTGTTATGTTCATGAAAGTCTCTGTTAACAGGAAGATTATCTATATTCTTGTGAATTTCGAGCAAGGTCACATAGATATATATAGATGGTAATGACATTATCCCAAATTTAATAAATATAGGACGGCAATGCTCCCTGCTGCCTGCATTCCCAAGAATCCGGATTGCTTCTTTCTGTTGACGAAAAATCCGAAAAGCATGTGATGAGTTTCCCCATAGAATTGTGGCATAACTGATTAGTGAATGAAATAGAGAGAAATACGCCCATCTTCAAATGTCAGGGGTTACAAATTGTTTTAAATATCTGAGCAGGAATATGACGCTGGATTTTTTTTGCTGAGATAGTCAACATGAGACGACCAGTTTAAGGAATTGTCAAGTACCACTCCTAGCATATGGACGTCAACTCCTGTCGTTAAGGTATTGCTAGATGAGAAAGTAATCCTTTGAGTTTTGTCTTGATTAAGTTTAAGTTTATGGGTGTAGAACCATTTTTCAGCTTGTTTCTCACTTTGGACAGACAATTCTAGAGAGCTATCAAGAGTTTTCGCAGAAGAAAGTAAAGTAGTGTCATCGGCAAATAACACATTACATTTAGGAACCATGTAATGGTACAGGTCATTAATATAAATAATGAATAGAAGAGGACCTAATACGGATCCCTGAGGGACACCATGTACTACTTGTTTGAGCGCAGAATTTACGTTGTTAATATTCACACATTGTGTTCTATTTTGAAAATAAGATGTGAAAACACTGAGTGATGAATTTCTTACACCATAAAAACTTAGCTTATGCAAAATGACATCGTGCGGGAGGCTCAAAGGCTTTCGAGAGATCGCATAATGTAACAGCTGTGTGATTACGTTCCTCAAGGCCCTCGACTATATAGTTAACCACTTTCTGAACGGCTTGAGTTGTAGATTGTTTGCTGCGAAAACCGAATTGGCTAGAATTAAAGAGAGAGTTATCCTCAAAATTTGAACCAATTTAGCCTTTACAATTTTTTCGAATATTTTGGCAAAAATTGGGATGATTGAAATAGGGCGGTAATTGTCACTAATAGTTTCATCACCTTTTTTAAAAAGGGGAATCACTTTTGTGATTTTAAATTCTTCAGGAAAAACACTAGATTTAAAGCAGGCATTTATAAGCACGGATAAAGGAAATGCAATTATATCCATTACCTCTTTAACTATTTTACTGTTCAAGTCATAAACATCTAGACAACTTGAATTTTTAAAGACATTATGGCTTCACAAACCTCTTCAGGTGTAACACTTTCAAGATTAAACAAACAAGTTGGAGTTGGGACTGCTTCAAGCAGATCCATCGCCTTATAGTCAGTATCAGTGGCGGCTTGTACTAAAGGGCACAAGGGCACGTGCCCACCCAACCACCAAGATAAACACAGAAAGAAATTCGCATGTAATTCAGTGCATTATTTTAATTTCATTAGTTTAACGATGGTATCAAATTTTCCTTAAAACTATGTTCCGGGGAACGGTCTGATTTGTACCTATGTAGAGCAAGATTCGGTTGCCTATCGGTTATCTTCGCTATCCGCGATATACCAGGCGAATGGGGCACCGAGCAGATTGTTCCCCATTTAAAATCAATGTTTGAATTTGGACTTTGGAGCGCTGTTTTCGCGCAATCGCGCGTTTGAATTCAAAGATGAAAGTGACGTTTTTTCAATGATGGAAGTTAATTGTGTGCAAAAAGATCGACTGAACGCATTGGCGGTCCTATCAATAGAAAAGAAGTTCGTCCAGTCTATCTCGGATTTTGACAACAAAGTCATAGACGTCTTTTCCGGCATGAAAAATAGGAGAATGGATTTTATGTACAAAAAATAGATAAGTTTTTTCTTGTGCCCACCCTATTTCTTAACTCACGAGCCGCCACTGGTCACTATGGGGAAGTGACGCAATTAAATTGCTGGCTATTGCAACAAAGTAATCGTTAAAAAGATCCGGTGCAATATCTGGATCAGGTTTAACTGAATATCCGCCATTTCGTTCGGCGTTGATTAGTTTTCAAGTATCTTTCACCTTATTGTCGGAGTTTACAATGAAGTTGTTGTAAGCACATTTTTTTGCATTTAAAATTTCAATTTTATATTGTTTACGTAAAGCATTATACTTGATACGTCAGTACATTAGTAAATTAGTTTTACACAGGATAATTTATCTCTTAGTTGCCTAAGTGAATCACTAAACCAGTGAACAACTGGCTTATTTGTATTAAAACATTTTTTATCGATAAATGATGTTCCGGAATCAATTCTTTTGCTTCGAGCATTGGTAGTAATCTTTGCAAAAGAAGTTTTTCGAAGATTTTCGATACTACTGGTAAAAGGCTGATTGGGCGATATGAGCTTACTTCTTCTGCTGGCTTTCCAGGTTTCTGTATCAGTATAATTTGTGCCACCTTCCACTCTGATGGAACATAGCCTAATCTGAGGACTGAATTTGCCGATCATGGTGATAAAATAGAATCCACCGGTGATTAAGTCGTGCCGATCATGGTGATAAAATAGAATCCACCGGTGATTAAGTCGTACCCGGGAGCCTTTTTGGAGTGTGTATGCTTCATGATTATTCGCCTGACTTATTTCGCGTTGAAGTTTTTTATAGGTAGGTCTAATTGGAACGGCGCTGCTATGCTAGTATATGGTGAACCTGAATCTTCTCCTCAGCTGTGAGCTGTGATAGAAATGGTTCAAACACCTTGGCCAGATGGTCAGCAAAGGCATAAGCCTTTTCGTTGTTGTCCCTTGCCCACGTATCATCATTTTTCCTAATGGGGGGTTTGTGTTGGGGTGGCTCATTTTCTTTGTCGCCTTCCACAGGGAGTAATCATTAGTTTCTGATGCTGAAAGACCAGCTAGGTATTCTTGGATTTCTCGGTTTCTGTTGTTGCCCAGTAATATTTTAACCTGTTTGAGGGCTTGGTTTGCTTGCTTGCTTTGAAAGAGCGAGATCTAGGACGCGGTTTTCCAAGCATCTCTATGCACTTAGGCCACATTTGGCCCAT
>JABXWE010008677.1:0-30058 GCA_014611495.1 Limonius californicus | reverse complement strand
TTTTTCAAAAAATTTTTTATATCACCTCATTTTACCCTTCATATACTATTCAGAAAATAAAAATCATTTGAATCTATTCATCCGTTTTCGAGTAATTGGGCGTTAAACTCAAAATTTTCAAAAAATCATAGCGCAATTCATTTTAAAGCTAGCGAGTTCGGCAAAAAACTAACAGATTTGTCTTATGACCCTCTATCGTTATCCGCGATAAAAGTTTCAAAATTGTAATCACGAAAAAAGTGATACCAAAAAAACATGCGTAACTTCCGCTTCCGGTTTCGGATTTTTTTGAAAAGCTTATTTTTTCGATGAATTTTCGATACACCCCCGCATTCCAAAGCGCATCAAAATCGGAGCAATACTTTCGGCTGTAGGAGCGTCACATACATACGTGTACGTACGTAGGTACGTACGAGGCATGTTTTTAAAGTAAGTACCGTTTTTAAATTACGCCGCCGCAGCGCTGCAGTTGCCGTTTAGCGCATGCGCGTAGTGTAGCTACATCAGTTGGGAAGCCACAGACGCCATTACGACGCCATTTGATCGAGTCTTCGTTTGTTTACGTGATTTTAAAATGCCGCCGACTATCGAGAATCCCGCCGACTGTGAAGTGCGTGCTGTGATTCGTTTTCTCTGTGCTAAAGGCAATTGACATTCATCGTCAAATCAGTGAAGTTTATGGTGAAAACGTTATGAGTGAAGGAATGGTGCGGAAATGGGTTAGGGCCTTCAAAGATGGCCGCACAAACGTTCATGATGAGGAACGAAGTGGGCGACCTTCAGTCATTACCGATGATCTCATTCAAAAAGTGGAGTGTAAAGTGAAAGAGAACAGACGGTTCACAATTTCGTCCTTAGCTGAAAAATTTCCTGCTGTATCAAGAAGTGTTCTCTACGAAATTGTGTCCGAACGTTTAAATTATCGGAAACTATGTTCACGGTGGGTACCGAAAATGTTGAATGATGAGCACAAAACCAAACGATTGGGCAGTGCATTGGGCTTTCTCGAGCGTTACAGTAACGACGGCGAGGATTTTTTAAGCCATATCGTTACAGGCGATGAAACGTGGGTAGCCTACGTTACACCAGAATCAAAACAACAGTCAATGGAATGGCGGCATTCAACATCCCCTAGGAAAGTCAAATTCAAGCAAACAATTTCTGCCCAGAAAATCATGTGCACTGTCTTTTGGGACAGACAGGGTGTGTGTTGGTCGATTTTCTGCATCGCGGTGAAACGATCAATGCAGCCGCGTACTGTGAAACTTTAAAAAAACTGCGCCGCGCAATTCAAAACAAAAGGCGTGGCATGCTGAGTGCAGGCGTCGTTTTGCTCCACGATAATGCTCGTCCACATTCAGCAAATCGAACGCAAGAGCTCATCACTTCATTTGGCTGGGAGCAATTGGACCATCCTCCATACAGTCCCGATCTAGCGCCTAGCGACTACCATTTGTTTCTGCACTTGAAGACGCATTTGGCGGGGAAGCGTCATTCCAATGATGAAGAAGTAAAAACGTCTGTGCAGCAGTGGTTGTCCAGTCTGGCGGCAAGCTTCTTTGACGACGGCATACAAAAGCTGGTCCCAAGATACGACAAGTGCCTTAATAATAATGGAAATTATGTAGAGAAGTAGAGGAAAGAATGCTCTTTCAGGTAAATAAAGTTTTGTTTGAAAAATTTACTTGTTGATTTTTTTATATCAAAACGGTACTTACTTTAAAAACATGCCTCGTATATACGTACGTACGTACGTACATACCCACCCACAGACAGACATTTTTTAATAACCACTTTTTTGGGTTCCTAGAGACCCAAAACGGATATTTCCGTTAAAATCTCGATTTCGAAAATTTTCATGAATTCAATACTTACCCTATACCTATAAGGTATGGGAAAGTAAAAAACTACAGCTGTGCCAGTGTTGCCTATTTAGACAAAATTCCTTAAATCTACGTGTAATCATTTGTGACGTAAAAATTTTGTTAATTTAAATCATAATTTTTGTTTTCCATAATTATTATAATAAAAATGTTTAGAAGATATATATCCGACCATGTACCTAACCTTCAATATTAGTTGCAATATAATTTTTAAATATTACGGATATTTACTTGAATATGCATAACAATTGTTGTTTGTTAGTATCACTTTTTATTATGCATATACATACATTTAATTATTTTAACATCCAAAGGTTTTCGAAATGCCGTCGTTTTTGTCGATACAGGCTTTACATCTTCTCAGGAAGAAAATCCTTTCAAAAATACCCAGCCCTGCTCCAATTTTTTGGCAGCCTAATTCAATTTGATGTTACGATTAGGCAGGATTATATGCAGAAGCTGCGTATGCTGTATAGTTTACGTAACTCCAGACACAAACGTTCAAAGGAATTAAGTCATGAGATCTAGGAGGTCGTAAACGTGTCCTCCTCGTCTCTCCTCTTCGCTTTAAATATTTGGTCAAAGTACTTCCTAATAGCAAGTATAAAACGCGGCGGTTCCCTATTAAATTTTTAATTTATAGATGCATCTTCCAAAACTACGGGTAATCTGTTTATCAAGAAATCGTCATGTGGAAGACCTACTAATCGATTAACCAATATTACGAATCCTATTAAAATCTCCCCTAAAATTGCCAGGTAGATTATATTCAGGTTGAAACGTTGTTAATGTTTGAATTCAAGAATATCATGGGCATTTTTAACCGATCAAACGTGGTTATCTTGGAAATTAAAAATCTCGTTTTTTTGTCAATTCAGTCTTATCAGCGAATAGACTGTTAGCGGAATCTGGGTGGTTAGCGTTTTCTCGTACAAGAAACTATAGACTGAATATCATTCTTATTTGGTGTTTGGGGCGATTAAGGGTTGTACCTGTTGGTTATGGTATGTATTTAAAATTAATGATGAAGAATTTTCCATTTAAGGAGACCTTCGACACACAGTCAGATGGAATTTTCATCACGCTGGTTTCAGGGTTTACTTGCTCTGTGGTCATTTGTTCTTCGACTTCAAGTATATACACTAACTTTGGCGGTTGCAATCGTAAGCGTGTTTTTTAAAGGGCTCAGTATCTCATACCGTAGGTAAAATCTTAGAAACCTCTGAAAGGAAGCAGTTGACGATTTGCAAAGATCTTGCCTTAAAACGGGGGGATCGAAATGATTTCCATTAGCATGATCGTAAATGAAAATCATGTCTACCATTTCGGCATTTAGATACAAGGGCATGGCAATTAAAAAAAATAAATTACGATTAATTGAAGTTTTAATTCGCAGTAGCATCGAAAATTAACGGAATTCAATACCTTCACTGCATAATGATGAGAAAATTATTGGTTTTTAGCAGGATAATATCCATGATAGATGAACAAAATGCAGTTGTTCATATCTCGAAAATGGTTGGTTTTTGGACCCATGTTAATTAAGATATTTCCACCTTGTGATCGTCCATCTGGTATTATTCAGGCACGAAAGTGATAGAAATGCATAGTTTTCTAAGACCAGATGATTAGGTGGATTCACAACAACTCCCTTTACTAACATTATTGACTTTATTAGTTTCCAAATTCTCAACAATGAAATTTATACATTTTATTTTACAAGCCCCCGGGCATCTTGTAATGACGGAGTGAATCGCAGTTTTAACGTCGGCTACATCCGAGCATTTTCATTCAATTTAATCAATCCATAGGATGACCCCTCCTCGGTTGTTGCACACATTACATATGTAGAATGTATCAATTGAACGATTGTATAATTGCAGCGGGGATTATAGGACGAGGGTCGTGGCAGCTTCCGAGTTCGGATTCCGGCTCGGGATTACATCGACGTCATCCCCCACAAGACATGTCCATTGACCGTAACATCCACGCGCTATCAGAGACAGATAATAAAGCGGTACGTACACACATCCGCACGGAATGTATAAAGTTATGAAGTCATAATAGCGGGTGACCTGGAGATAAGCGAGCCAATGGGGTGGACATGACTTTGCAGTTCACCGCGGTTTTGGCAATTCATCATAACAAACGCGGGGGGCATATTGTATGGGGGCGCATTACGATGACACGCGGACTATGCGTCCGTCCGCTGCCCACTCAAAACCAACCGACTTGAAACGCCCTGATAACTGAAAGTGTGGCAGATACAAAGTGTTTGCAAATAAACGCGGCGCTCATATATCTTGATGGGCTTTTACCGGCGTAGTATATTGAATGGCAGTCGGATGGAGTTCGCGATGACCCCTTTTAAGCGATTTTATAAATACTCAACCATTCGATTTTCTTATACCAAAATATCTTTCAAGAAGAAAAATTGTCAAAATTACTGAAAGATGTTAACCTAACAAATGATATATATGACATCTACATATTTGGTAAGTCTTGAGAAACTACTTTTTTCTCATACATGAAAGCTCTGGTGCAGTGTTGCAGGATTGACAAGGAAAATCCCTAAATCAAGGTATTTTTTTATCTAAACGGAAGAAAGCTATACATTAAATACATGAAAAATCTGCTGATAAATTTATTTTATAGTTCCTGGCTTTAATACTCCCCATATTAAATAAAAACTGCTTTTTATATCGTAAAATTTCAATCACGTTTTACTGCAGTGAGGAAAAAAATTGTATTCTTATGAGTGTTGTCAGATTGAAGAAAACACCTAAACGAAGGTATATTATTATCTAAAATTTTGTTCAATATAATCCAGAAACCCATGCCAGTCTGTATTCTTATTATAAAAATAATAATAAAATTTAGAACTGAATATCAAATTAAAAGAGCGGGAAGAATTAGAAACTACAACAAACCATCTAATAAAAACTATCTAAGAAGCGGGGTGGCTTGCTACCCCACCTACTAAGTGTAGACGGCAATATTCAGAAAATATTCCATTTGAAATTAAAAAGCTAATAGCCCAGAAACGAAGAGCACGTGCTATATGGTAGCCTACCCATAATATTCTAGATAGGACAGTATACAACCGATTAAGGAACCAGTTAAAGAAGAAATTAAGAGAGGCACGAAATGAACAATTCCAAACATACCTCGGCACTCTGTCAAGACATGTTCACTCACTTTGGAAACCTGCGAAAAAATTTAAGGGGCCGCAGATTGCTATTCCGCCTGTCAGAAGCCAGAGCAGGACAATGGGCCAGGTCAGATCTAGAAAAATCAAATGTATTTGCTCAACACCTTGAGGAGACCTTCAACCCCCACACCGACGAACCAAATGAAGAAGTGGAAGAATACCTAACTGCACCCTTACAACTTTCGCCATCAATTCGGGCGTTTTCACCAACAGCAATAATAAATGAGATAAAATATTTAAATAACAGGAAAGCACCTGGCTACGAGCTCATAACTGCCAAGGTATTAAAGAACTGCCCAGGAAAGGCATAACACTGATAACAATTTTATTCAACTCAATACTTCGTCTAACTTACTGGCCTATTCAACTGAAGTTCTCGCAAATTAGGGATATTAAAACCCAATGAACCATCATCTTATAGACCAATAAGTTTACTCCCGGTATTATCAAAACTACTAGAAAAATTAATAATCAAAAGAATTACTGACGACAATTTTCTAGAAGATTTAATCCTTCAACATCAGTTTGGTTTTAGGCATCATTCCACCATACAACAGTGCCACCGCTTAACGGGCGTAATCAATAAATCATTCGAAGGTAAGAAATATTGTTGTGCAGTAGTCCTTGATGTCAGCCAGGCTTTAGATAAAGTCTGGGACTGCCATTTAAAATTTTCAAGTAAAGATTGGTAGTGAAGTCTCGGAAGTCAAGCAAATTAACTCTGGTGATCCGCAAGGTAGTGTCCTTGGTCCACTCCTCTATTTGGTGTACACCGCAGACCTACCTATAACACAAACTACTAAAATAGGAACCTTCGCGGATGACACTGCACTTCTCTCTTCCCATGAAAACCCAGTAACTGCAAGCCAGGACGTTCAAGAACACATTAATCTTATTATCAACTGGATGGAATAATGGCGCGTAAGAGTTAATGAAAATAAATCCCTCCAAGTAACGTTCACTTTGCGACGACAACTATGCCCACCGGTAACAATAAATGGTGTTGAAATTCCGCAATCCAAAGAAGTGAGATATCTAGGAATGCATTTGGACCAACGCCTCACATGGAAAGTGCACATTGTCAAAAAAATTAAGGAAATGGACCTTAAATTCAAGAAGCTTTACTGATTCCTAGGTAGAAAATCTCATATCTCAATAGAAAGTAAACTGTTGATATATAAAACAATTATTAAACCCATATGGATTTATGGTGTTGAACTGTGGGGGTGTTCTAGCTCTTCAAACGTACACATTGTGTAGATATTCCAATCTAAAACCTTACGTGCCCTAGTAGATGCTCTTTGGTACGTGACTAATCTAACCTAACATCGGGACCTGAAAGTACAATATGTCACAGAGGTTATTGCGAAAATTGCCATCAACCACATGCAAAAGCTTGAAATTCATCCGAACCCGACAATCCAACCCCTAGTGGATAATACTCACCAAAGACGACTGCAAAGATTATGGCCAACAGACATAGGAGCTTAGAATCTAGAACTTAATAGTGCACCTCTCAAAAAAATATTATTAATATGAGTTAACACCGCTGGTTGTTACTCATATCATGTCACATATACAGCCATCAAATTAGCTTATAGAATAAATGCATGTATATATTATATTCTGAATGCTAATAAGTGAGATAAAAAAAAAATTATCTAAAATCGAGACGTAAAATTGATTTCTTATATATATAATTTTCTATAATTTTTACAATGATATATTTTCATGTTAAATGTAACCCCAACATAACCTTCTTCTTTACATGGTTTTTGTTATAGATAAATGCGTATTTGTTTATTCTAGAAATGCGTTCTTTTTCAAGTGCTTTGTCCCTTACAAGACCTTCTCTCCTGTGTCTGTTCTGCGTGTATAAAGTGGCATAGACATAAAGGACCTACAGCTTAACTTGGACTTTGGACCACGGAAATTATAAACACTTCTATTCCAGAGAATAAATGACTAGACTTATCCATACTTCTGGAAATCTATTGATTTCTTTTACCGGTCACAATTTATTATATTTTTTAGCAGAGCATTTATTGTATGTAGCGAACTACTACACTTTTTAATGCGAATAAGAAAATTAGTTTTGCAATATAGGATTAAATTATGTACTGAGTTGACTCGCACGATTTATAACAACACCAAATGCAGAAGGTGCTTTGCTACGAAGAGATCTCAATAGATCTTAATAGAAAAAATAGACAATTGCGTGATTAGTTGGCAGGTACGCAAATTAACAAAGTAGATAACTAACATATCAACACAGCTAATTAATTTCAAATTAATATCATGATAGTGAAATAATTAAAGGTAATGTTTTACATTGTGGAACTTAATATGGAATTAAATTGCAAATCACGGGTCGCAATGATCTGGCTGTTATGATAGGATTAAATACCGTTCTAACAGCTACTCACAAAATAGTTAATCGCGATTTAATAAAGTTTTTAAATCAGCACACATGCAGGCGGTAGGTTTATGAACCACTCGGCTTATAAAGATACTAAACAATAATAAGTATTAATGAATATTATGGATGACGTTTATAGTCGTATGTTATAAAAGGTAGCCCAACTGTTTATAATTTGTAGATATGTAGTTAATGTAGACACTACTAAACATTCTGAAAATAGTTCAGAAAACTAGGCACTCTTCGTGGCCCAACTAAATTAGATAATAATAATAATAATAAATAAAGGACTGAAATAATGATAAAATAAAATCACCTTTTTTGTTATAAAGTTAGTATTATTTATATCTCGAAACGTTAATGATAAATGTTAAAGCCATTAAGCCATATACAAATAGCATGAAATAAAACTAATCATTATAATACAATATACTACAACCGGTAAACCGTTAAACCACAGAAATCAAGAATAAAAAAATGAAAGATGTTTATTATCATAGTAGCATTATGGTACCATTGTGAGTATTTATTATTGCAAGTTATTCACCATTTACGAAAGAATGGTTAGCAAGTCAAAGACCTTCATTTTAAAAAAGAAATTAACTATAACCAGCTCTTAAGAATAATATAAATTGCAGCCGAATTAGGAACGTATTCAATTTGGTACAATGTGGGGGTCCTTTAGTGATTGATCAGCTAGCCACACGTCAGTTTACCGCGGTTCTGTCATTGTATTTAATGGGATAATAAAGCTCTTAACTGAAGTCTAGTCAAGTGTGGTTTGTTTTCTCCACGTAGAAAACGAAAACGCTACCGAAATTTACCGTACAATATGCGAAGTTTATGGTCCAGTCATAATTAGTGAAGAAAGGGTTGGTACACTGGTGTAGCAATTTTAGAGATTGCCGAACAAACGTGCATGATGAGAAACGAAGTGGGAGACCTTCCGTTGTCGACGACGATCTTGTGAAAAAAGTAAACGAGAAAATTCATGAAGATTGGCGTTTTACGATTCCGGTAATGGCTGCAAAATGTTCTCAATTTTCATGTACGGTATTGTATAAAATTGAACAGGCTATAAAGTTTGCGCGGGGTGAGTGTCAAAGACGTTCACAAAAACCGCCGAATTGCTTCTGCCCTTACTTTCATGTATCACTACGAAACTGATGACGATGAGTACTTGAATTACATGGTGCCTGGCAACGAGACCTCGATTTCCTATACAAAAAATGAAACCAAATAATAATCAATGCAGTAGAAGCATATTTTGGTATAATTTGGCTTTAGAATATACAGTATGTAAAGCAAATATCAATAGAGAGGGGACAATTTATCAACGATTTCACCAGATGGAGGAAACCAAACAGTACAAATTTGAAGAGGTGGGAGTGTTTACGTATCTAGGTACAGTGGTAACAAAAAAACCAGATAATAGTGCGGAAATCAAAGCAAGAACTGCAGCAGGTACTAAAAGTGCAGCAGCGGTAAAAAACATTTTCTCTAGTAGTATGTTCTCCCGAAACATGAAAAGTAGAGTGTATAAAACAATTGTGAGACCAACAGTGACATACGCGTGTGAAGTGTGGTCATTAAGAAAGTACGATCAACTGATGCTGAAAGTGTGGGAACGAAAAATACTAAGAAAAGTTTATGATGGAAAGTGTGTGGAAGGCCAATGGGAAAGACGGACAAAGCAAGAATTATACGAGTTATACGGGGAAGCGAACATTGCCGGTGTAGTGAAAGCCCAGAGAATGAGATGGTTAGGACACCTAATAAGAATGGACAACCAAAGAACACCAGTCAAAGTGTATGAGACAACAAGTGGCGGGAGAAGGCGAAGAGGAAGGCCCAAGAGCCAGTGGAGAAACGAACTACAGGACGACCTACGCCACCTTAAGATTGTGAGATGGGAAGACAAGGCTAAAAATAGGAAAGAATGGGCAAAATTGACTAAACAAGCCATGGGCCTACTAGGCCTGCAGAGCTAATATATATATAGTAGAAGTATACAAATTCTCTCAAAGCCAAACGTTCTAGCAAAAATTCGAGGACTTTATTCTTTTTTGGGACAGGAAAGGCGTATTGTTGAAATGATAACCTCTGGAGTTGTGCTCTTGCACGATACAATTGAATGAGTAATTTAATTGGGAAATTGTTAACTATCGGTCCCATACAATCCCTACTTAGCAATGAGTGACTATCACCTCTTCCTTCGTCTTACGAATTTTTTAAAACCCGCCCCTGTTTTCTTGGCGGCGACGACTTAAAAATGATGGTAGTTATTCGTATTCGTCACAGACGGCAATCTTCTGTGGCAAAGGTATACAAAATTTTGTACTACTATATGATAAGTGTTTAAATTCGAATGGTGACTATGTAGAGACATAGTTTAGGAGTGTATTTAAAATGTCAGCATAAGTAATTAAAAATTTTTTTTTCAAATATGTGATTTTGTTTTACCCTCGTTCGGCTCTTAATTTCCTAATAAGCGTCTTGATATATGATATTTACGCAGTGGATTTTGCAATTAACGGGAATGCAACATGTTTATTTAAATTGGACGTCAAAGTCGATGCTGAAAAATTCCTTGTGAACATATCACAAAACGTTTGACATGAAAGCATTCATATGCAAACAATTAAAAATAGCTTTAAAAATAATAAATTTCCATTAATTGATAATATCTTTATTGTAATTAATTGCAATAAACAAATTATCGAAATGTTCACTGTCTTCACCCAGGCACGCTCGAACTATCGCACAATTCCATTGCTGACATTCCTTAATATACACCTTTTTGCAGTCAAAGTACCTGAAAAATTCTTCGTTTATTTTTCAATAAACAAACTCATTTGTTTTATTTTTACCTTCAAAAAAATATGGTCCAACTATTCTACGCCTTGAAATGGCCGCCCACACTCCTATTTGTTAAGGATGAAGAGGCGTCTCTACCATCAAATTCGGCTTCTTCATAAACGTATGTTTTGTGAATTAATGTATCCACCTAAATTAGAAACGTTTTCTTCAACAAGTCGTCATTGAGGATATTTAGAAACCACTGACAATATTCGACACGCTGAGGATAATCAGCTTCGTATAATTGTTGTACAAACTTCAAACGGTAGGGATATACAAGTGGATATATTTCTATAATATTTTGTGGCAGGTGGCAGGTGGCAGGTGTGGCAACTGAACTTTTCGAGACAGTTTTATGTTCCTGTGGCAAAATCATTTTATTTGAAGAGGTTACGTTACTAACCAAAACAGCGGAAAGGCAGAGATTACAGACAGTGAAATAGATGTTCTGTAACGAAAGATACTGTTTTAGTTAAAATTATTAAAACATATACTGTACTGTACTTACTTTTACCAACGGAATACAAAATTTAGTCTTGAAAAAGATTGCTTTTTAAAACTGCAGACTAAAAATCCACAAAAAGCTACGAAATCCAAGTAAACGACTTTGTTTATTGCAATTAATTACAATCATGTTATTATATATATAGTGATATGTTGGAAGCTCAGTTGGTAGAGCGCTCGTTTTCTGAATAAATCGTCGATTTTGAGTTGGGTTCGAAACTTAAGCATTCCTATGCAGATTTATAAAAATCTCTGAATCCTACCACACACAATTTCCCAATCCGGCTTGCAACCGTGGGATTTTAATGCTAAAAACCTTCTCTGGAATTTCTGTCATTCGAATTCGACGTTAAACTGTAAGTTCCCCGTGTTTCTACTTTAGCGCTGAGGAGAAACACGTGTCAGAGAATAGGCCGATGACCAGCAGTGGGACAAAAATGCTGTCAATGATAGTTATTATCATTTGATAGGAATTTATTGTTTATTAAAATGGTTTTTAAATGTTTGCGTTTGATTGCTTTCACTATCGAACAAAGACTTTGTTACAAAATATCACAGTTGTTAACTACTATTTATTGCTCTTTTCAGCTAATAATAGGGTCGGCAAAAACAACAACCACTAAATACAGGTTCGGTAAATATGTCACTGCCAAAAACAGCAACTGCAGAGGATAGGTAAATGATTAAAAACAATAATTATAGTCCCAGATTATACTCATTTTAGAAATATAGAAACAGAACCGTATCATTTATTTTATGTAACACATCATTTTAAGATTTGTTTTAGTTCGTCGGAAGCCTTTATTTTAACTTCTGAATCTTTTAATAAACCTGATTATTCAAACCAGCAAAATTGATTGATTTGTTTAAAAATGTTTGCCAAAGACATTTGTAACACGCGCTGTTTTTGACGGCGATGTTTCCTGTTTTTTCAATAGGTTTTAATAATCTGCTTGTTATAAATTTATTGTTTTAAGTTTGTATTGATAGTCTTCCAAAGAGTGGGCAAGAAATCGTGCGGGACGTGAAAGTGGTCGCTACTTCTGAATCTAGAATGAATGTGATATTCAGCATAATTTTTCTTAGTTTAAATAATTCATTACAATTTTCTTTGGCACTATATTGGTATAACGTCATAGACGAAGGTTATCCACAGGATATCTATGAACATTTTTAACAGGAATTCCTTTACTTCTATATCTGTCATATATTAAAACATTTTTCAGGTAAAACACTAACAGGAATTTTGTTAATGATAAAAATCAAGCATTTTCATGTTAACACGTCAGCACTTTCGGTCTGAAAGAGATGGATTACTGTAATTATCAATTATAATTAATAGTTTACAGCGGATAGTTATAATACATTTTTGGAAATAGCTTCTATCCATAATTTAATTTTATCATTGTTGGTCTTTTTTCATCCGGATGCGAATGTAGCGATGTGTACGAAACGATATTAATGATATGAGATCTCATGTCGTTCCGGAATCGAATAATATGGAAGCCAAGAGCAAGACTCGATCCGCGAGTTTTGTAAACGATGCATTCATGCATTTGATTCATTAAATTGACTTTGGCATGAAATATGCTTCATCCTTGGTCCTATAATTATCCATAAAGCTTCGATTTTATGTAAAATGCATATCTTTTAGTACATCAATTCGAAACTGGGAAAGTGTGTAAGTTATGCGATTACTCTTTAAAATATAATCTTTAACCATTAAACTTTATCGTGCATCTCTTAAATTTTAGTCAACAACAAGTTTTAGCATATGAATGTTAAAGAGGTCGTTATAATTAATAGATCGGATTGGAATATGCCATGCTGTAAATAAAACAAGTATCTGTAAATTAACTGATTGTTCCCTGCGGTTATATTTTTCTTAATATCTTCTACGTCTTAAAATCGTCACTTTGGAAACAGTGTCCACTTTAGGAAATAGGAAAATGTAAGCTGGGTGGAAGTCAGGTAAATAGAAAGGTAGATTGATTTCAACAACTCCGTGTTTCATTAGAAGTAAGTTCACAATTAGTGCAGAATGGGCAGGGGCAGTCTCATGCAACAAAAACCAATTACCATTTTTCTTGAAATTGTAATCACATGTTTAGGTTCCAATAAGCTCTTCATCGTTTCAACGTAGAAAGCATTATTTACTGTTTGTCCTTAGGTACATGCTTTTTATGGATCATACCCTGTTTATCGATAAGAGTAAACAGCATGGTTTTGATTCTGGGTTTTTCTGAACGAAGATTTTTGGTTTATACAATTTACTGGATGCGCTGGCGTTGCATTTCAGGATCGTATTGAAACACTCATGACTCAACACCAGTGACAAAGCAGATAAGAAAATATGCACTGTCCGAACAATCCCAAACAAAGTCTGCAAAATCTTCTCCGTTTTTGGGGTTCTATGTCATTTGCTCGCCACCACTTGTTCGCCAACAATTGCTCGACAGTCAGTTTGCTTGCAGCTGTAGGTATAATTGCATCAATGTAAAAGAATAAGTTTTTTTGGTAAGCAGCTTCAGTTGTAAAATAATTTAGGAACATCTTTTACTTTATAAGTAAAATCTTTAACTTAATTTTCAGATACCATAGGTATAGGAAAACTGTTTCTTTAATTTTAATATTTTTTTAAATTTCTCAAGAAAATACATAGAGATTTTAAGGAAATAACCGTTTATACAAAAAAACCCAAAGAAATTGTGTGTGGTACTGAATATCATGGAAACAGCTGGCCCGCTTTCTAAATCTAGAAGTTTCTTAAAAAAATGCAATAAGTTTCGAAGGTAGAGAGATCTTCCTCCTCACCAAAACACTTATGGCTTATAACCACCAACCAATGCAGTTAAGAAAATTTGCATTGTCGCAACAAGTCTGAACGATGTCTGCACACGTTGTCTGTTTATCTCATATGTAAAAC
Source organism: Limonius californicus (assembly GCA_014611495.1). Taxonomy (NCBI): domain Eukaryota; kingdom Metazoa; phylum Arthropoda; class Insecta; order Coleoptera; family Elateridae; genus Limonius; species Limonius californicus. The sequence goes on along the minus strand of JABXWE010008677.1, from coordinate 16,256 downwards.
TGTTCTGGACGAAATTTACACAGATCTTCTTTCCAAATAGTCATATATAACATGTGTCAAATTGATGTTCAAGTCCTTTGCTATCATTCGAAGTAGCATTTGGCAATATTTTGTCACAATTTCACGAAAACTTGCGTCGGAATCTGTATTTCGCATAGAGTCATTTTGAACATCCTCACGTCTACCTTTAAAACGTATCAGCCATTCAAACACTAATGTGTTATAACCGTGTACAGTTTTCAACATTTCAAAAGTTTCTGTTAGTTTCCCTTAATGTACAGCAAAGCACAATTGTCACTGGTTACTCCACGATGACTGACAGAAACAAAATGTACGCACTAACGTCCTGAGCAGAAACGACCATCTGTTCGATCTTCGCTTGACCACACTCTATTGATAAAACTGTGAACTATTACGAGGGTTGCCTTTTATATTTCGGTTAGAGAATAAAAACAAATATTTAACATCGAAAATGGCTTTATTGGTTTTCAAAATATTCTCCATGAAGATCAATACACTTTTGCATGAGAGTGAACCAATTTTCGAAGCACTTTTTCCACTCCGATTGGGGTATCTCCAAAACATGCATTTTAAACGCAACAACCGCTTCTTCTGGTGTCGAAAAACGTTGACATCGCAATTTATTTTTGAAGTTCGGGAATAAAAAGAAGTCATTGGGTGCCAAATCAGGACTATACGGCGGATGACTAATCAAATCGCCGTTTTGAGTGCTCAAAAAGTCATTGTCGTGGTGGAGAATGATCCGTCTTCGGCGGTTGGTTTTCCTTATTTCCTCGAAGACTTGTGGCAAACAAATAGTTGTGTATCATTCAAAATTGACCGTTCTACGTTGCACGAATGGTATGGTTGAGACATTCCAGTTTTTCCGAAAAAAACAGGCGGCCATTTGCTTCGAAGTGCTTTCGAGCACGAACGACTTTTGTTGGGTTTGGCTCGCCTTGGAAGACCCATACAGTAGATTGCTGTTTACTTTCGAGCTCGTACGCGTAGAACCGCCATGTAATGAAGCACCGCGATCGAATTTTTTGAGCATTTGTTGCGACAAGTTGACACGAGCTTGTTTTCGAGCGATTGTCAAATTATGTGGGATCCAACGCGAACAAATCTTTTTTACGGCCAAATGTTCATGCAATATTGAATGTATGCTGGTCCCACTAATGTGCAAGGATACCTCCATCACGATAAGTCACATGACGATCTTGCAGTATCAGTTCACGCACCGCAACAACCGATTTTGGACGACCTTCACGAAATTCGTCGTTGAGCGAACTACGGCCACGATTGAATTCGGTAAACCATCGATAAGCACTGGTTCTTGATGGTGGTTCATCGCCAAAAATCGAATTAAGTTCATCGATGCACTGTAAGTTAATCCACGTCGAAAGTTGTAAAATATCATCGCATGCAAATGTTCATGATTTAATTCAATTTTTTGGCCGATATGAATTTTTCAAGTTACTGTAAACAACACAAATAGCGCTCGTACGTCAAAATGTTCTGAGTACGTATACCGTCAAAAATATCAAACTTTACGATAGAGACGTCAGTTGCCAGATGGCAGCACTACGATTGGCCAATCCCGAAATGTAAAAGGCAACCCTCATATATGCTGCTTTACTTTTGATTTAACTTCAAGTGAATCCAGTACTGCAGCATCAATCCTGGAATGAAATTGTTAAACCTTGTATGTATACAGAGGAAAATCGTTAAGTAAGAAATGAATTATTTTTCACTAACGTATTATTACTAGAGTGTTAGCATTATTTTTAAGCGATAGGTACTTTAGCAAAACGCATATAATGAGGCCTAAATTAACCTCGTTTTAGCTAGATTTTAGAATGCTGAATCGTAAAGTGTATCTCGCGTACGTTGTTGCATGCATTTCATTCAATAAAGAGATTAGAGAATTGATATTATGTGGAAATAAAAGGGCGAAATCGGAAACTAAATCAAGCATGTCTGTGCAAGACGATCCGGCAACAAAAAGTACAATGCGACGGCGATGTCGACTTTCCATTATGCTTGTGCACCTCTCTTGTGACAGCCGAGTTTAACAGTCGCGTGACGGACTTTCAGGATCGATTCCCGGAGCCTCTGGCGCCCGGATCTTCGATGTCAGCCGATTCCCCCGCCCCGGAGCCGCTAACTACCGTGTTTAACCGCCACGGATTACCACAACTCCAACGTTGGTGGGGGCTATTAGCGCTAATTATTTCGTTTAGCCACATCGGACCGATTTCATCATTTTAAATTTTCGATATTACTCTTTTGTCCCCTTTCGTCGGGCATAATTAGCGGATGACACAGAGCTAAGGGAATCATTTAGCGATCGAACGTACACGATAAAGCCCATTTTTATCGATAACGCGCAACACTAATGGCTTGAAGTGCTTTCTCGTACGAAATCAGATTCTCATTTTGTGTGATATCGCGGTGAATGGAGATATATCAGTTATTTGCAATCGATGGAAATACATTGTCCGTGGAAGAGAGATCTAATGGGGGAGATATTGATTTTGCTTGATTTTTACTTTTTCCCTATTATTATCAGAACAAGGATAGTATTGAATATTATATTAATAGAATTGGGAACTTTACCGGAAATATGCGTTGGAAAATCCTGGACACACAGTCCAGAAATTTGTCCCATAGTATTTTTTACAATACGGTAGTATAGCCTACGCTCTAGAATATAGAATTTTAGCATGGCTTTGCATCTTTAAATCACCTATTTAATCTTTTTCAGAGTTTTAATTACAATTTTTTAAATTAATTTTTACTTGAAATTTGTATTATATCCTGTGCAAACTCCACGAGATGAATAATTCTTCTATTTATTATTGTTTGACTTTGATGCTTGTTCAAATTAATAGTGTGATTATATAAAGGTTAGTGAATTGTTGTGTTCGAATTTGTTACGTAGGAAAGTATTTAAAATAATACGGGTTTCCTTTGTTAATTTTTATATTGTAGTCGCTTCAGATTGCAACTTTGTTTGACCCAAGCTACTTATGTAATATTTGTATGTATAATATACGAGGGCGGTTTATCATTTATTGTCCCTGATATAGAAGCAAATGACGTAGACATTTGAAACAACTTTATTTCTCAACATAATCCCCTAAAAGGTTACCACGCTTAGTAAAACGATGATGCAGAGCTTGAATGCCTTCGGAAAAAAAAACTTTTTGTTCTGCACTGCAAACTACTCATTCACAGCAGTCATTACCTCATCATCGGCCGAAAAGTGAGTTTCCCAATGTTCGTTTAATTTGGAGAACAGGTGAAAATCACTGGGGGCAAATCCAGGATTGGGGCAGCCATAGAAACACAACTTGTGAGCGGGAGCGTTGTCTTGGTGAGACAGAATGCCGCGTTTGAATTGTCCACACTTTTTGTTTCATAGCCTCACGAATTTTTGGTATGGGTTTTGCGTAATAGTGTCCCATTATTGTGTAACCACGTGGTTCATTGTTCATGGTAGATTTTTGGGAGGGTGCGTTACTTCACGTGCACTTAGGCCACATAGGTGAGCCCAGTGCGCTGCCTCACCAGCAACTCCCCAATTTGGGGATCACTCAAGCCATCCAGTCCCTTGGTTGTACTTGAGGACATCCACAACTGTGTTGCTGATTTCGGCCATATCAGGCCAAAAGTTTTCCAACATGGATCCTCTGATTGTTGCGAGAGCTGGACAACGACACAGGACGTGTTCTGCCGTCTCGTTATCCCCGTTGCATCCTCGACAGTTTTGACTGTCCGCCAGTCTCATCCTATGCATGTGTTGATTTAGGGTGCAGTGTTCAGATAAGATACCTACAACTAGTCGCAGGTTCTTTCGGGACAGTTGCACACCAAATTTGGCTGTCTTTGGCGAGGGTGCAGTAATAGCAGCCCTTGCATGATGACAACTTTCGGTGTTTACCCATCTTCGCGTGGAATTTTTTAGGGCTTCTTGGTATAACATAAAGCTTAATCTCCTCAGAGATATAGGAATCACGGGTTCTGGTCCCCAAATAGGTAGGTCAGTCTCGCAATCTCATCAGCCTCCTCATTGCCGTAGTTTCCGTTATGTCCTTTCATCCATATAAGAGAAATGACATTATCTTTTGAGATATCATCGAGAGCTCCACGGCACTGCACTACCACTCCTTACTTCAGGAGTGCAGCTACCCAGGGCTAGTAAAGCGGTTCTGCTTTCACCACGTGCAAGAAAAACTCAAAATACTGTTGCTGTTATCTTCCCGGCCGATGAAGTCACACGGAATTTTCGTGGGGGCGGGGAACCACGATGCCGTCATTCCATACTCTGCCGTTTTGACTCTGGATGCGGTGATAAACCCTTCTTAAATTTCGAATTTTTCCGTTTCTACCAAATCACCAACACCACAGGAATATTACATGTATAACTAACTATAAGTAGGGAACCTGCAACTTGGCATATATTAATGTCAATAACTGACGCTTCTTGGGAAAAAAAATCTTTTGTCAGTCAATAACTTCTACGTTTTGTTTTGTCATTCATTCGCACTGCCGTTCCCTTCCGAACCCGTTTTCGCATTACTTCAAGGGGGTGCGGGCGTCCCTTACGTGAAATGCGGTCGTCTCAGCCGGGATTCGAACACCCCGCCGATCGGCCGTATTTCACTATGACCTCGAGTGCCAGCGCGTTTGCGCACTGCTCCAGTGGGGCCCCTAATACCTTCTATGTTAGGGAGAATAATTGATAAACCATTTTCGTACTCTGCTCAAAACAAATAACGGATATTTACCAACATTAATATTAAGAAAACAAGCAGTTGAAATAACACCTGCAAATGCTTGTATATTTCAACTGTAACATTTTTAGCAAGTACCGAACGCTTTTTGTCGCATTTAAACTTTTGGTTTACGCATTTGTCACTATACGGTATAAATTACGAAGCTGAGTGTACGAAGAAGTACAAAAATCTTTACTTTTTACACTATATTACTCAAGAATTGCTACAAAAAATAAAAGTTAATAATGCGTATGATCTCCAGCTAAAACGGCTTGACATTCAATTGGCACGGATTCAATGAAATTTTCAAATAGTTCTTGTGAAATTGTATCACATTCTTCTCTAAGAGCAATTTGAAGTTCTGGAATTGTACGTGGTCCCATATTTCGTGCAGCAATACTTCTTCCTAATTCATCTCATGCTTGTTCGATCGGATTACCATAGTGAAATTTGCTGGCCAGTCCATTCTATTGATTCGCATTCCATTAAATCAGTTGTCCACGATACTTGCTCAATGTATATGAGCAATCACATCCATAAACATGAACTGTTCTCCAACTGCTGCTGCGTACGGAAGAACAATGGGCCGTAGAATCTTATCCAGATACCTCAGGGCGGTAAAACTCATTCTTCATGGTATAAAGATCCATGTAATTTCCAGCGATCAGCATTTATCCGGGCTCATATCATCACCGCCGGAATATTGTGGATTATTTTGTGTTTCGGGTTCACGCTGAATTAAATCACGTCTATTATCTGGTGCAAAGTGAATCTTGCCTCGGTACTAAACAACAGTTGTAGTCAATCATTATGGTCCCAATTCCTACATTCCTCTGCCCACATTCTGCGACTTTTTATAATTTTCAGCAAGTGAAGTGCAACCAATGGTCTTCCATCACATAAGCCGACATCATGAAGACGATTTTTTATTGCTTGTTGTGAACCAGCCTTCCATATCAGCAGCAAACTCATCTGGAAGGATTAAGGCCGGGGTACACTCTAAAAGTAAATACGATAAAAATGGCTACAGACAGATAATTTTTATGTTCCTCAAATTGGTATTTCTCGCATCAATTATTAAGTTTAACCTTTTTGATTTATAACTTAGAAAACATTTTTTTTTGCAGTAAATTAACAAATTACGTTTTTTGAGGCTCCCTCGCAACAGTCAATATTTGAACGCTTATCAGTTTTACGACCTTAATTTCCTATGTGCTGTTATTCTTCTAATTGATTTACTACGTAGAAAAAAGAAACATACAATTAATTTAAAAAAATGAAATACACTTTATAATAATTAAATAACCTAAATATTTTACCTCTCTCTCTATAGAGGTCCCAACCCCTCTAGATTCTTCCTCTCATGAATGGTACTAATAGTCCCCCAATGACCACCGTAGTACCATTTACGCGAAGAAAGAATATAGAGGATTGAGACCTTTATACCTTGGCGACAGAAAAAATCAATCTGTTGGTAGAGGTAAAATATTAAGGAGTCATCTTAAACTCTAAACTTATCTGTAACAAATAAATTGAGAAAGTTATCAGAAAAACGGTAACAACATGCACTTCACGACACGACAAATCCTGGGGTTTCCAACCTAGCATGGAGTGGTTCGGATCGTAAATACTTATGCAGCCCTAGGCTAGAAGCAAAGGCTTGCCTGCCTAAGCATTACAGGGGCAATGAGAACAACGTTTCAGCTACAATGGAGTCTCTGCTAAATTTCCGCCCCCCCCCTCACCTTATGATTTAAGGGTAGACCAGACTGGGTCTCTACAGATTGCAGAACTTAGAGTACAACTTACTTATAGGAACAGAACATACGAGTTCAATTGATAACATAGGGGGATCCATACTTGCTATGGGAACGGACCATATGACGGCAAAATATCTCGTAGCTACACTCTACGAAGTGAAAATTCAGGACGGTGAGACTGCTCTGGATCGTAGGCCACTGTGGGTCGACGGAAATGAGATGAACTTGTAATACTAGGATCAATAAGTCCTTACTGGGGGGCCAGAACAAGTCCTGGGGATGCCAACAAATGCAATCCGCAGCTATAGAAGATTGGATTTGCAGCAACACAAAATCTATTGGACCAACAGACCAGGATTCAACCGCAGCAAGGCATTTATACATGGACCTTGCCCAAAAAGAGCTGAAGAACTACTTAAGCTAACCAGGATGCCGCTTAGAATCCTCACGGGCTTCCTAACAGGACATGTGATTGTTAAGGAACACCTCAGAAGGATCAAGAAATTTGATGGAGACCCCGCATATAGACTGCAATGAGGAACCAGAAATATCGATGCATGTTCTGTGCAATTGCGATGCATTGACAATCACAAGACAACGCATATTCGAGCAATTATATATGGAACCGAAGGGCTTCAGCAGAAACCCTGTGAGAGATGTGTGCACCATGCTACAGTGTACCTATGTCACAGACTGAGTGGATTAGATAACCAAGGTGAACTCAATAAGCCTTTTAGGCTGCAGTGCCTCCGGAACCTATGAGGGACGGATTCGACGGAGAGAAACGATTGCATTTCAACTTGTAGAAACAAATGAAAACGTGACAAAGCGTTCGGCTTCTTGTTTAAAAATGTTGCAGTTGAAATATAAAAGTATTTACATGTGATATTTTAACTGCCTGTTTTTTTTATTATTGTTGTTAAACATTCCTTGTAGATTTAAGTCATTAAAATACCAATAATTTATTTATATTAAACATTATGAAAGCAAAGTTGTACAACCTTTTTAGTTGAAATTGATTTACATTATATTGAAGTTAATTGGACATTTCTCCTAGGCTTTCCCATAATACTAGACTCAATTTCAACAGAGATACATTTGCTTTCTGTGCTTTATACGTATTTCGACATTTTGCATGTCATTTTTAGAAGCATTGAATATTGTAAACATGTGTAGCTAGGGCTACAGCCAGTGTTGGGTAAGATCCTCTAATTAGGGATCTAGATACAGATCCAGATACATTTAAAAAATATGATCTAGATCCAGATCAAAGATCCAAACCTAAAAATGGATCTAGATCAAGATCCAAGATCCTTAACAAAGTATCTAGATCCTTTATAGATCCTTTCGCATTTCGAACGTGTCAGGGGTGTTTTTTTAATTTTTAGAGATTCCAGAGATATGGACAGTGCCACTGGATACTTGGACAGTAACATAAGAAAATAAATATATAGTTAACGGGAAAAAAACTTTACTACAAACTTACACTACTTACAAGTTACAATACAATAATAATACGCTACACTACACTAAAAGTTACTTTATTAACTATAAAGTAACATAATTCTAATTATCGAATTTTATTTTATTTTCTTTTAAAATTAACAACGTTTCGAAAATTTCGTCATTTAACCTATTTCTACGAGGGGTTACAATTTGTCCACCTGTAGGTACTAAATATTCTTTCGCCGGGGGCAGAAGAAGGCAGTATGCAATTAAATTTAAGGAAAATTTCTTTTATTATCGGATACTTATTTAATTGAATGTAATTGTTATCGGGATCCTCAAAATAGTTTGTATACTGCAATGTAGATGTTTGTACCTGCGTATTATTTATTTTAAAAAAATCAAAGAATTCCTCATGATAGGAATTTTCTTTTTCGGAATTTACGTGACTTTCTGTTGTTTCATTATAATCTTCTTGAGATCCTCCTAACAGTCCTAACTGTAACTCTCCTAGTTTTCGTTTCAATACACTTTTGCAGAATTCAGAATCATCTTTAAGTAAGTAATTTCCAACCACCTTAGTTTAAAAATTTTGGATTGGAAATTGTAGCCAACAAGTATGGAAGTATGGATTTGCAAAACGTTTTTGAAATCCATCTAGCAAACACTCTCTTAATTTTGAAGAGAATTGTAATTCCAGCATAGCTTCCAATGATTTTTTAATTTTAAAAAGTGTTGGTAAAAAGTTCCTAAGTGACAGGTTTTTTTCATTTTGTAAAATGTCTATTGCAACTGTTATAGGTTTTGTAAGAAAAAAAGGTGTTCTTTTAAAAATAGAATATCGCATGGCTGAAATCCTTCTACCCCCAATGACGGCAGTGACGCAGATACAGAAAAATTGCTGTTCTTGCTTTACCTAGTCTGCCTAATAAGTAATAAAATAACTAAAGTATTTTTGCTACCTTGCAACAGGTACATTTGAGGGACAGGATATTCCAGGCGTCTGTCTGCGTCTGCACAATTGTTCAAATACAGGTGCGCTTAATGCATAATGGGTAGGTAAAACCAGTAAAACCCAACTGCAATCTTCCTTGAAACACGTACGTACATAATTTATTTTGCTAAAGAAGAATAGAAGACATTTCCTAAAATACATAAACATACTTTAAATATATAGGAATCATTACTCAATGCGTTTTTAAAGTTCACAAAAGAAAAATCAAGAAATAAATTGTAGCGGATCTTTGGATCTAACGAAGAAAGATCCAGAAAATTATGATCTAGATACAGATACAAGATCCTCGTGTAAAAAGAATCTAGATCCAGATACTAGATCCACATAGTGGATCTAGATCCACTGGATACTACTCAACACTGGCTACAGCACACTGGATCTTGATTTCGGACTTGGGTCTGCTCTTCTAAAACTTCCAATAGCGAGGAATTTATGAGCTCAATTTGCTCATTCATTAAAGGTGTATTTGTTAAAGTGTGTTTGTGAATTTGAAAGGCCTCGAGTACATCAAATTTATGTTTGTCATTACAGAATTGTAAAAATGTCATTATATTATTTAATGTCAATGCATGTTTGTGTTCTAATAAGTATTTAGCCGTAGTTAGATTTTTCTGGGCGCTTGTATTTGTATGAGGGTATGTGTTCTTTCTCAAATCGTTAGTTCTGTCTTTTGCGTTGAATGTGCTGAAAATGTTTTTATGAAAATTGCTAAAATTATAATCGAAACATATTGCGCAAAATAATGGATAGAACATAAAACTGACAAACACACAAATCAAAAAGAAAGATTATAAATTAGCAATTTAAAGAATATATTCCAAAGACCATTCTGAAAATGTTAAATATATTTCTATTTCATATTTGGGTGATATATCGGAGAAAATTGATATAATTATATAATCAAAACAACTACATTTAAAGTAATTTATAAAACAATAAGTTTCTGTCCATGCTTGGACGAAGGCCTCCTTCATCGATTTCCATTTGGTTCTATTTTGCGCTTCCTTTATCCAGCTTAGTCCTCCTATTCTCTTTATATCATTGTTCCATCTACTTGGTGCTCTTCTTCTATTTCGTTTATGATCCCACGGTCGCCATTGAAGTATCCTTTGGTTCCATCTATTTTCCTCAGTTTGAGCTAAGAGGCCTGTCCAACTTCACTTGAGGGTTACAATATTTTCCAGTACGTCTGTTACTTTTGTTTTCTGTCTAATCCACGCATTGATTTTTTTGTCAGTTAAGGTAATACGTAGCATTTTCGTTTCCATCGCTCGGTGTGTGGTGGCTAGTTTTTGCAATTGGATTTTCGTAAAAGACCAGTTTTCCATGATGGGTAGTACACACTTATTGAAAACCTTCGTTTTTAGATGTTGCGCTATGTTCCCGGACTTCAAAATGTAGCTAAGTCTTCCGATGGCTACTATGCTAAGCTGCATCTTCGTTTTATTTCTGTTATTTGACTGTCTCGATCAAGACGAACTGTTTGTCTTAAATATACATATTCATCTACATTTTTTTATAAAAAAACAAACAATACTTGCAACACCTTATTCTACGTAAAAGATACAACTAACGACTTATTAACATCTGGAATGTACAAATTATACTGTTCACAGTGTAATTCCGTATACATAGGCCAAACCATTACAAATTTTGATACCAGATACAAAGAACACATACGCTCATACAAAATACAAACAGCCAGAAAATTCTAACTACGCTAGCCACTTATTAGAACACAATCATGCATTGAAATCAAATAATATAATAAACATTTTTACACTTCTGTGGCGGTAACGTAAATTGGATATAATCGACATATACCTTTAATGAATGAGAAAATTCATAAATTTTGCGTTATTGAAAGCTTTTTTATAGAAGACCATAGCCAAGTCTGAAATAAAGATCCGGTGTGCCGATGCCTTAGCTACAAATGTTTACAATATTATTTGTTTTTGAAAACGGCATGTAAAATGTCGAAATACGTATAAAGCACAAAAAAGTAAATAAATCCTATTGAAATTGAGTTTATTATTATTAATAAAATATAAATATGGATTTCAACGAAGTAAGGCAAGATATGCTTGCTACGTAGACTATGAGAAGGCTTTTGATCAAGTCCAACACGAAAAGTTAATAGCACAACTTCAAAAAGTTGGTCTAGATGGAAAAGATCTAAAAATAATCAGAAACTTGTATTGGAATCAAAAAGCCACAGACGAGTAGAAGACGAAGTAACGGAAGCAATAGAGATTGCAAAGGGGTGTTCGCCAAGGATGTGTACTATCTCCCTTACTTTTCAACGTATATTCGGAATGTGTCATTAGAGGACCGATCCGAGGGAATTTATATAAACGGAATTATTTTTAATAATATAAGGTATACGGATGATACCATAATCCTGGCTGACAATGAAATGGACTTGCAAATTTTAATGGATAGACTGAACACAGAAAGTAATAACATGGGACTAAGCATAAATATTAATAAAACAAAAAGTATGCGGTAAAACCGATAGTTTAAACATCACTCTGGAATTTTACGACAAGACAATCGAGAACGTGGACAGCTATACATATCGGGGATGAAACGTAAACAAGAAAATGGCACTTTCAAGAAGTTAAAAGAAGAATTGAAGTTGCTAGAGCAAGCTTCTTTAAAATGAAGAATGTTTTGTGCAATTTGAAGTTATCAATAGATTTGAGAGTGCGAGTATTAAAATGTTATATATGGTCCACACTATTATATGGTTGCGAAACAATAAAAAAGGACACTGAACAACGAGAGCGGGCATTCGAACTACGGTTATATCAAAGAATGCTACGAAACCTATGGAGCGCTCGAATGACAAATGAAGAAGTACTTAACAGGTAGCCTTAGAAGGCAAAGTAGAAGAAAGACAAAGACAAGGAAGAAAGAAATCCTGGTTCAGAAACATAAGAATGGATCAACCACAATACACATACAATCTTCCATACCACCCAGGACAGACATAGATTTGCTATAATGGTCGCGAACATCACATTGATACGGCACTAGAAGAAGAAGAAGAAGGAAAGAAACAATTAACAAATTTAGATTACGTTTCGAAGTTATACAAAATTACTACAGCTATGCATATTACTAACACTTACTTGAATAAATAAGTATGTTACGTATGTTTTAACAAAATAATTGTGTTATAAGTAACTAATTATGTTAATTTTTACTTCTTTAGAATTGTAGTAGTTTTACTGTTTTCTTTGAATTAATAGCTTCTTCAGCGCACTTTATATTTGCTTCGTATTAAGTTTATACTCTGCAAGATAAAGGTTACGGTTGTTTTTGAGCTCGAAAGTTTGAATCAAGTATTTCATCTTCAACAAACATAGTTTTTTTTATAAACTATTCATTAACGTTCATTCATTATTCATTAATAATGATATAAATTGTAAAATAATTACATAGTTTTTCGGTATGGTTTCACTGCAACGGTTTGAAGATTTTACCTGATTTCTAATATCTTCCTCTGACATTTTCTACAATATTTTTTGGAAATCATGGAAAACATACGAAAGAACATGCTATATTATACGGAAAAAGTTTAAAAGCGACAACAAGTGTTCGGTTTCTTGTTTAAAAAAAGGTTGCTTTTGAGATATAAAAGTATTTGTAGGTGCTATTTGAGCTGTGTTGATTATTACTATTATTAAATATTCGTTAATTGTTTGGAGAATCATAGTAGCGTTTGTATGAATGAAATCAGTTTAATTTTTGGTTAATCTCAAGTTGCCCATGTTAACTATACTACAATTGCACTTATTTATTTAGTGTTATTTTAGTGCTTCCGTAATACGTGATTATATTTATTGGTCCTCCACACAAGTACTGCAATATACCTACCTACTCGAATTAAGAAGAGATAAATAATATTGAGGACTTCATAATCGTATACCTACTAGAACATTCAATAATTAGAGGCATAACGCCGAAAATCCACGCCATCCATATTTGCATTTTAAAAATCGATTTTTCTACAAATGTAATAAACCAGATTGTACTACATTATCGTGTTCACACATCAAACTTCTGATAACTATTCTCTTTTGTTCGGAATCATCATTTGTCATTTTGCTAAATTCACAAAGAACAATAATTATTATCGTCAAGGTTGAACACGGACAATGCTTACGCTATCAGCATTATCTGTCGATACATCGAACATTTTTGCGGTTCAATAATCAACTCTAAAAATAGAAGAGCGATATTGTGGACCCTTTTATCGAAATATTAAAAAAATAAGTTGTTCTTCGTTTATAAAACCTTTGTCTGTATTCTTTAGTACAATGAAAATATTCAATCAGAGCTTTTTCATGTTAATTATGAAAAAATATTTACTTACCTTCAGTAGAAAAAAATGTATTATATAGTAAATTATTTGTTGAAAAGTGAGGTTAACTCAATAAAGAGTAGATATATACACACAATCATTATTTTTGGTATATCCAGTAGAAGAAATTAAATTTAGTAGAACCTATTTTTTTCAGTTGCAGAAATATTTATTAGACTGTACCTGATCACGCAGCTATTACGAACGTTTAGATATCACACGGTATCAGTAAATATTAGTGATATCGACGCGTTTAATTCCCAAAAGCAAACACATCACATGACGTACTGTATCGAACAGGTGGAAATATTAAAATAATTATTAAAGTTTTAATGTCTTTTAATGGGTAAACCCCAATTATTTTGAAATCTACACCGAAAAGTGTGCACGATCTTATTGATCTTGAAGGTTTAGAAAAATCAACAGATTTATTTAAAATGTTGTTGGAAGAGCGCGTTTAAAATACCGCGGGATTCATTTATAACACAGTTTGTCCTCGCTGTCAAAGGCGACATTTCATAAGTAAAACACAGGAATTTCTGGGTGAAACATTTCAGTTTTTAATTCAGCTCGATTTATAATGTCTTTTTGTACAAGAAAGAGCAAATGTGCAGTACATTTGAGTTGAAATACCACAGATTTCTATACACACCAAGTTGCTCCTAAGATAGGTAGTAAATTAAACAGTTACTATCTTTAGTTATTTACACATTTACATTTATTCTACTAACTAACATACCTACTATAAAAAATTTACGTATTTACATAACAATAAGAGGAACACAAGAACGGAATAGTGAATTGATGGATTTCATTCGGACTCGTAGTAATTTTGCGGAATGTCGATCACACTTTGCAAAATTACGTGGCCAGAAGTTATTATTTATAGGTTATAAATTATTTTGTTAAATTTAAGGTTAACAATGAATTTTTTCGGCAACATCTATTTCTCAAATCGTGTTGATAGCGTAATCATAAAAAAAAATAAAATTTTTGTAGCCAGCTTGTTTCTGCCACGCTTATTTTTCATATTTTGCTGCGATCTATGAAAACTCGTGTCAACTACTTCAAATAACACCTATTATTTGTTATTTTTAGCCCACCTTTACATAATAGCTTCCATGTGTTGCCATCGTCAGTTATTGCCTCATATCCAACCTTTTTTTTCGTGCCAAGTTTGACGTAAGCTTTGTGGAATCGGTTTTTCATAAACTTAACATGTACTGGCGGTTAGAACTTTTAAATCGTACTTGAGGTTGTTGAATTTTTTAAAATAGAATCCGTTTTGGATAATTTTAACTTCACGGATTACTTTGTGGTTTTCGTCTTCGTTTAAAAATTATTTGATATGAAGAAGAAAACAGAGAGTAGATCTGTGTGTAAATTCTCCGCTTGGCGGAATTTATCCATTTATGTAAATATGAAAAATTGCAGGAATCAGAAAAACTTTATGTTGAGGCGTAGAGTAGAAGCTAAGAGACGTAATATAAGTGTAAAACCCCCTAAATCTTCAGGAACACCAGATTTCTGCATCCAAAGTTTCCACTCGGTTTTTCTTTGACATTTCACATCTGACAGCGAATTAATTTCATACTGGCTAATTCCTACCAGTATTGAAGCAAATTTGCTGTCAGATGTGAAAAGTTAAAGAAAAACCAACTCCTGTGATGAAACAATGCAGCCACCTAACCTTTCAGCTCTAAAATCGACATGTACCTATGTCGATTTTAGAACTCAAAAATTCTAATGGAGCCCTGAAAATGGATAGAAGCTACTGTTATTGCTTCTTCTTTCCGAAACAAACGTTTGTTAGACGATATATACACACCGCGTAACCAATGCGCGAATGGACGGAAACTGAAAAGGTTCACGTTGCTTCAATTATGGACAGAAACCCATTGCTATTTTGTAAATTTAAATTTTGAATATAAGTCGACTTTCGAAAAAATGGCAGTAGCTCCTTGCACAACCTCCTTGGGAGTTATGGCCTGTGGTTTCCGTGGAATTAATTCCACAATTGGTGAACGTGAACCTTTTCGGTTTCCGTCCATTCGCGCGTTGAAAACGTAGCAATTATGTTCAGGATACTCAATCTTATAGTTTTCATGCCCCATCCACATTTCCCTCATCATCACAGCCACTTTATTGAGAACAATACAAATGGGACACTGGAAACTGAAAGATGTTTTCTCCGAACCTCTCCCAGTTTCTAATCACGCCTCAACATAAAGTAAAGTGCATTCATTTCTGGCTGACGCAAATCGTTTATTGTGCTTGCCGCCCTTAGAACCTCCTTCCAAATATTTGTCATTTACATCAACCGCAATGCAATGCTATATTTGGTTATAGTCATTGGTTCGAAAATTAACAATAACATTCAATTTTTCCCAAAATGGTATTACAATTATGCGGTTGTTCTAAATGACATGAATATTTAGAAGAAGGTTCCAAGGGCAGCAAGCACTTAAAACGATTGGGGTCAGCTAGAAATGAATGCACTTCAGATTCTTTTTCCTGCTACCTTTTCATCTTTAACATAAGTGAGGTAAATACAAGGGGTCATCAAAAAAGAATTTAATCGCGATCGCCTATCCAATCAAGATTTGATACGATCATCAGTTGCAAAGTCACCGTCACGTTGTTGCCATGAGGCTGCATCACCAACCTGTGTAAGCAAAGACGCACCGGTTTTATCGCAAAGGTGAACGTGATTGGGTTTTATTTTGATCGCTCCGTATATTCTGTTAGTGTTGTACGTGGAAAGAAATAGCACATTATTTTATGAAATAAAGATTCCAAAAAGCTTGCATAAACATGAAATGTATGGAACGAACTCAATAGAATCCTTAACGGATTCTGAAGATACTTTTTATTATATGGTACAG
>JABXWE010008674.1:0-32587 GCA_014611495.1 Limonius californicus | reverse complement strand
AATGCATAGCTAATTCACATTACATTGTAGCCTTATTAAACAAGTATTTTACAAATTTTGTTTATCTTTACGTAAATAACTTGTCCATGTACCTAGTACCTACAATACCATACATTGCCATTAAAAACAAAATGAACGCTGTTATTAAAATAACATTAGTTAAAAATTGTGTTTAGCTACGGCATAAATACTTTGTAAGTTTGTAGTTTCCACGGCTTTTTTCGCTATTGGTGCAATAAATGTGTACAACCATGTGTTTATATTAGGCATATCAAATTTCAATAAATAGGAATAATAAATAAACTCCCTTATTCTCCGTACGCGTTTCAAAAATATTAATTATGACGTACGTTGCAATTAAAAGAAATTCAAGATGGCGGTCATACACAACCCCTTTGAGACTTACGAATATAATCGTCAACAGCCCTACACCTTCCACTGCTGGGTACCGGTATCTTCTCGCGCGTCTCCTCAGCACTGATATAGCAACACGGGGACTTACCGTTAACCAATTTTCAGAAATTCCAGATAAACAATTTTTGCCATTAAGATACCACTGTTACCAACCGAATTGGGGAATTGTGTATAGTGGGTTGTAGCATTAGATTTTTATACGTTGCTGTGGTAATGCAGGGGAATCGAACCCAAGCCCTAATTCGAAGTTTTGCCTACAAAGCGTTAGTTAAAGTTAAAATTTCAAAGCACAAGCAGAGAAACTTGCATATTTTAACAATCTTGAATTTTCTTCAGTTTTCCTCACAATATATAACATATTTCTAAGACCTCACAGACATCTTTCTTGATGACTAGTATTAGGCAGTTTTATATTGTACTTTCTTGCAACTTTCACCCGATTTAGCCCCTTTGGAAAGAAAATTCAATTTTTTTGAAAGGTTGTAACAGAAAGGCCTGAATAAAAATTTCGTTACAGATGACGAAAATTACTAAATTTGATATAAACTGACAAGAACTTTACAGTTGCTCATACGTGAGACGCCGAACATATGCCTCGAGTTATCGCAGAGAGCGTAGCTTCCGCTTCCGTACCTCGTGCAGTTTCAGCAGCATTCACGGTTTTATTAACTGAATAAAGTTTAACGATTTTAATCCTTGAGCTTTACGACCATTATTCATAATCCGGTTGCATGCACCGTGAAACTAAATGAAACAAACATAATTTCGGTGAAAATGCACATTCAAGAAATATGTACATGTTCTTGGTTCAAATAATGAAAATATTACACCGCATTTTTTTCTTTTAAACAAATGCCGACATTTTCTGCAAAAAAGTATATAATTAGCTGACTTAGAACGTATACAAGGTATACGTTATGGTATCAGAGTTCTGCAGATGCAAATAGCTGAACCATGAAAATATATCGAATATATTACGAAAAAAATGCTAGATACGAGGCTTATTCAAAAACTAAGGGCCGATTAACGAGTGAGGACGTGGTCAATTTGGTACATTGTGGGGAATGTTGTAGTGGTTGATTAGCTAGCTATTCGCCATTTTGTCGTAGTTCTGTGATTGTATACAGTTGTATCTTAAGCAGTACAATAAATACCACGATTGAAAATCCCGCCAAGTGTGAAGTGCGTTGGTGTAGGTATTTCAGCGATGGCAGAACAAACGTCTCGATGAGGAGCGAAATGGGACCAGAAAATTCGTGAAGTTCGGCGTTTTGCGATCTCGGAAACGGCGAAATATTTTCCTCAAATTTCACGTACAGTACTATATTGTCACTAACAGGAATAGTACCACAAACTTTGTACCAGGTGGCTGTCAAAGATGTTGAACGATGTTAACAGAAACCAGCGAATAGAATCTGCACTGACCTCCTCCATTGCTACGAAACTCTTGGTGATGAATACCTGTCATATTGAGACTGGCGACGCGATTTAGATTTCGTACACAAATATTTAAACCAAGCCACAGCCGACATCAGTCTATGCTGTGGAAGCATGTTACCCCCAAAGTTTTATAACCGGGAACTTATGGCTACTGTTTCTTAGGACAAGGAAGGCGTATTATTGGTTGATTTCCTAGAAAGAACGTGTATTGTCAGATTTTAAAGAAGTTGAGAAGGGCAATTCAGAACAGAAGAGGATTGTTCAGCTCTGGAGTAGTGGTTATGCACTATATCACCAACCACACGTGTCTGTTCGCACTGTGCAACTTATCGCAACGCAATTGGGAAACGTTTAACCATTCTTCATGCAGTCCCAGCTTTTGCCGTTAGACTATCACTTTCTCCTCTAACTTAAGAATTTTTGTAGGCCCGCGGACGCTTTCGCTACAACAGAAGTTGGCAATCCACGGCCTGCAGCCCTCTGGGATCATTCGGGCGGCCCACGTAATGTTTCGTAAAAAATGTTATCGCCCCGTTGCGGCGGTCGATTTTACCAGTCTAATATAAATTTTTATTGATTCTCAGAAAAATTATCCGCATGAAAGCGGTTCCTGTCAGCCAAATGCTCATAATTTACCTCTACCGGATATACGGTTTGCTTATTATCCCAGCTTACATTATATTTTATCATTATTTGTTGTAATATGGATGTTGGTTCCTTCTGTTTTCACTAATCGCTAACGGTATAATAATGAATCTGTGACGTATACAGTCTATCACAACCCCAACAGCTCGCAGGTACTCACCGGACGGGTAGTAACAGCCACCCCACTAAGTGGCACACTCAATAGAGGGTATCTCGGATCTCGCAGCCCGGGCTCCGATGCTTTTCCCGGAGGAGCGGATTCAAGATTTCGTGGAGCGAGAAATGTACCACCTACCTACTTGAAGGGTAAGCTAGCTTTGGTTTCATAGCTAAACTTACAAAAAACCTTTTTCTTAGAGGTGTCGATCGGCTTGTACCGCGGTATGAATTGTTTAAATGTAATTGATGACTATATAGAGAAATAATTTAGGAGTGTATCGAAGATTCAAGCATAATATTTTTTTTAACTTTACATTTATGTTTCACGGCCGTTCGGCAATTAATTTCAGAATGTGCCTCGTATATGGTAAATATTAGCTAGTTTTGCACAGTAACAACGTAAATGATGTGGTAAAGTTGTACTAACATGGATGACGTGTGTTGTGTATAATAAATAGGTACGAGGTACCTAAATTTTTATTTCAGATATCTATCAAATATTCAATTAACCGCATCTCTGAAATGTAGCCGCGAAATCACACAATTTAGAAATGTCAAACAAATTAGATATTCTTAAAACAACCAAGTTCCATACTTATGAACGAACCCCTTTAATTATCTTCCACATGTTTCCACTGAATGTGTACATTCCTTGATAAAAATGTTAGTTTATATGTGTATTATAATTATAAATTAACAGCTCTTACTATCGCTAAATGCTATGTATGAACAGTCAACGCAAATACGTATGGCAACACTGTTCAAACATCGATGACGTGTGTTCAGTGTAATAAATAGGTATATTCCAGTTCTCTTTAAATATCAATCAAATATTCACTTAACTGTATTCTCTGAAATAGCCGCAGAATTACAAAAATTTTAGAAATATTGTACATTTCATATTTCTAAAACAATCAAATTCCATACTAATGAACGAGCTCATTTAATTATCATTCGCAAATTTCACTTGAATGTTTACTTTGCTACGCATATTATACATTACCAGCTATGACCTATAATTCGCCAAACGCTATTTATAAATAGTTAAAGCAAATAGGTTTGGCAACGCTGTCCAAACATCGATGACATATGTTCAGTATAGGCATATTTTTTTAATGTCAATAAAATATACAATTAATCTTCTGAAATATAGCAGGGAAATCGCCAAAAATTAAAATACCTTATTAAAAAATTCCATGTTTTCAAAAGGAAGAAATTCCATATTGAGCTATTTAATTGCCATCTGAAAATTTCCATTGAATATGTACTTTTCTTGCTAAAACAGGAATTTTCATTAAAATTCTCCTTGTTGATTAAACGGGGATAAGATTTGAATTATGCAAAACCTACTAAACAATGCTCAACTGCGATTATAATATTTTTAAAGTTTCCCGTTTCCCTGAAATTTCTACATTTCAGCAGAAGTAATAGGCAGTTCAGCTGTCTGCTTGAAGACTGGAAGGTCCAGAGTTTGAATTAATCTCACTCCGGGGAGTATTTAGGTAGAAACCTTGACTGCTTCAAAATTTGCGCTCAAATTGCGTAGCTAGAGGTTGGATATAACAGAATTATGCGCCGAACTAAAATTTTATGCAAATATTTCACATTACACACCGCCAGGGTGTGTATGAATATTTACATATGAATTCATCCATGCACGAGCGCGTAACTGGAATTTAAGCGGGAATTGATACTGCAACAAAGAACTCGTTTCATTTGAACGGCATACCTTTTATGTAACAGTCGCTCAAGATTGAAATACAAATTGTAAAATCTTCCATGGGAGAAATCAAATAACATATCAGCCATGCAATGTAAACCGAGCGGTAGCGTGACATCGACAATCAAAACTAAAGTAAACAAAGTGGAGAAATTTATACCCATTTTCTTATCGAAACATGGACATTACAATGAAATAATGTGAGCAATCTGGAACTTTTATGGACTGTTTTAATTATAGTATTAACCAAGAAAAATACTTCCTTAAGGTTGGTAGTAGTTAATAACACGTAACCACGCCTGACCTAATTCGTAACGTGTTTCTGGAATATAACTGTCTGCTTGATTTTTAGGCATGGTCGAGTTCTAGCAATAGAATTTAATAGCTACTATTATAAATGTGAGCGCATCCTCTCATTAACGTACTAAATTATATAAAAGACACATTAATTAATAAGTAAATATCATGTTTTAGATCCTATCAACACATTTATGCTTGATGTCATTATCATAAGCAGTAGGTACAAGGTGTTGATTGATTGATTTTTGACTGAACGGGGTTTTCCAAGCATCTCTACGTACTCCAGTTATTGTTGACATATTATACACTCTAACTGTGAATTTTACCTATCTGGTGTAATTCCAACTTCAGTAGTGATTTTTAACGTGCCACAACCCTAGTGGCTCAAGACCTACGGCTTAACTTCTTATCCGACAGAAGACGCATTTTCAGATTTTACCCAGGCAGAAAAATCTCACCGTCTCGACCGGATTCGAACCCGCGTCCCTGGAATATTTAGGCAAGTGCCCTAACCAAACCACCGAGGCCGGCACAACAAGGTATTACTAAACCGAAAATGCAAAATATGTAGTAACAAAATCGGTATTTGTAAGAAAATCGGTATTTGTAAGAAAATCGGTATTTGTAAGAAAATTATTTCATATTTTTGAGACTTCATTGTACTTACATAATTGCAAGTAAACGTGAATTTAAATCTTGTTTTTTATAAAAAAATAATTTTGTTCTGTATCAGTTTTAAACACCTATTTGCTCAACTGCTTCTTGCTTTGTTAGGTCTCATACATAGCTGCAGAACACAATTACATATTACTCAGATTGTAGTTAAAAAATATTTTTTTAATACATCAAGCGACAACAAAACTACCTTCTCCTACATTATATTAATTTTCTGAGATTTATTTATTTAATACATTTTACAATCTGTAAACTGTTTAAATTAAAATATTAGTAAAAATAGAAAAAAACAGTATATTACTGTAGACAATATTAACAAAATTGTAAATCGGTTCAGATATCCCCAATATTACGTAGGTGTTCCACATGAATCAATGGCAGGTGCTGTATTTTTTTGACTTTGGAATAGTATCATCCGCTGCGTATGTTAGCATCCAATTATACAATAACTTTTACAATTCTTGGATTTGCCATCAATAAAGGTCTTATCGCTATCGAGACAAATTTTATTTTAAAATTAACCAATTTAAGGTTTCCGGTTAAGTACACAGATCACACAAAGAACAATTACGATTATCACGACTAGAAAGGTCCTTCCTAGTCGGTCAACTATTATCTTTATTAATAATTAGAAGTAGAAGTTGTAGTACCCTCGAATAGTTTTAAAGATTTATTTGGTAGTTGCGGCTAGTGAAATTTGCTCGATACACAACTGTTTAACAGTCTCCTGTTGAAAATTAAAATTAAAATACAAATACAAGTCGTTGAAAGTCAAATCAACAAGATAGTTAGCAGTACATTTATTTTTTTGACATTGTACAAGGGCCAAATTAATACGATAACACAGATGTGTTAGGTGTGTACTTGGCCGAAGTAACAAACATGTTTTACCCAATGCTTATGGGTTAAGTAAGTATTGAAATGTCAATTTATTATCTGAACATCTTCTATTTATACAATTATGTAGAATTATTACGATTTATTGCTATTTTAGCGAATGCTATATAGATCAAAATGGTAAGAATGTACTAAATTATTATTACGATTACATGACAATTCTAACGTAGATTAAAAATCTCGCAAAAATATTAAGTTAAAATTAAGGAATTTCATTGAGAATTTCGGGTTGATATCAAAAACTGTTTAACTTATACTAAATAATCTAAAATATACTTCTGGTTAATTATTTTTAAGGCCGTAAAGATATAACACTATTTTTATATATCATATTATTATATACGATGAGTTTAACCAAAAGAAGTATTATTATAGTTATAAAATTAATTTAAAACGGAATATGCTCCTAAAATTGTGGTATCTGTATAATAATATAAATTTCAGATATAAAAGTACCTAACTAAAAGTATAAGTTTTTTTGAATATGCAACAATCTTTGCGAAAAGTGTAGTAATAAATAATAACACAGTGAGTGGTAGCTCAGTTGGCAGAACGCTCGCTTTCTGAGTAACATGTCGGTTATACTTGAGCTGGATTCCCCATCATTAGCAAGGCAGCGTATTAAAATTTTGTGCTGCAACCCACATCATACAATTTCCCAATCTGATTAGCAACCACACAATTTTAATGCAAAAATCCTTCCCTGTAAGTTCTCTTGTTCGGATTCGACGTTAAATTGTAGGTCTGCCGCATTTCTGCCTTTGCACTAAGAAGAAGCACGTCACGGAGAAGAGGCCGGTGTCCAGCAGTGGCACGAAAAATCTGTGAAAAATCTCAATACAGCGGGGTATGACTGGTTCTGTTGATACTTGGTAGTTATATAGTCACCTCTACCTTCTTCAAAATTCACCTCTTTTTCTTGAAGACTCTGTGGTAGAAGCCTGGAAGAGCCAGGGCTGCTCGGCCGGATCTAAACCCGAACAGGCCCGTTGAAGTTGATCAATCAAGTAGCATAATAAATTGTATGAAATTAGGCCAGTAATGAAAAGGTAATGGAAGTGTCAATACCCTATATATATTAACACCATTAAACAACTGTACGAGAGAAATATTAGTAGTGAAAATTGATGGGAAACTTTCTGATGAATTTCTTTGTACGAAGGGATTTAAAGAAGTATGCGCCACTGTTTAAAATGTATCTAAACAAAGCCCTCGCAAACTGGCAAAAAAACGTAAATATATGAGGACACCTATTGAAGACAATAAGCTGACAAGCCAGAAAGTCAATGCAACTACCAGTTTTGTGAAGTAATAATATCACCAAACACACAAAGAAGGCAATCTCCAAAACCAACACAGAGAACTTTACATGTGGATCTGAAGTGTGCAGAGTATCTGGACTGAACAGTGTACGGAATGAAACTATAAGAGAAAGCATCGAAGTAGAAGACTCGATTATGGATACAATTAAAAAAGAAGAAACTGTTATGGTACGGACATTTAAACAGAATGACAAAT
Source organism: Limonius californicus (assembly GCA_014611495.1). Lineage (NCBI taxonomy): Eukaryota > Metazoa > Arthropoda > Insecta > Coleoptera > Elateridae > Limonius > Limonius californicus. Next base: position 24,819 of record JABXWE010008674.1, on the reverse strand, counting down.
GGTCCTACAGGTTGCTAAATTGGGTTCTACCTGAAAAAAGAAAGCGGGGAAGACCACGCACTAGATAGAAAGAAGAAGTGAAAAAACCATAAGATCCCATAATTTAGAAGGAGATTTGGAGAATCATCTCTGGCGACAAAGAAGCGAAAAGCGGCGATAGCCGTAGAGTATATATATATATATATATATATATATGTATATATATTGCTCTGAATTTTATATTTTAATAGATGATTTTATGAAAACAAACTTAATTTTAAACTTATCTTTTTACTGCGTCACTCTGACCATACTGTAGACACCACCTCTTCTAAAATACCGCAACATCTGCATATATCCGCTTGACGGCCTCGTTGTCTAGACTGAAATCAGTTGGTTTTGAATATGACAGCACCAAGTTCTCTTTATCCAAAGGTTTGTGAATTTAAATCATTAAATCACAGAAGCACTGTAATTGTTCACTTGAATGTCTGAATTTATTAAGGTAAGTCCATTAATTCCGTTTTAATATCTTTGAATTATAATTTCTTTTTATAAGTTATTATTAGTAAATTTCAATATAATTCCCTTATCTTTCCAGAAGAATTACACAAAAATAACACACTTCGATTGATGTAATCAAGGTAACTTCTTTTATTATTATTAAACACATACTGGTCACAAATTACAATTTTAAAAACTGTTTGAAATTTTGATTATACAAATCACATCACCCAACTTAATTTTTTTATTTCAGGTTATGCCTCCTTTAATAATAAAATTTATATGAGCGCTTAATGTATTTACATACGCTTTGATCGATGGCCATAAAGGAACTCCTCAATTATTTTCATGCCAGAAACCTCTACATATTTCAACAAAAAAGCATCGTTACTATGCAACATCATGAAACAAGGACAAAATCAAAAATTTCTATCGAATTTCAACCAATCAAAATCAAGTACAAAAATTATCTAATTTGCATGAAAATCTTATAAACTAAAATAACTTTTTTATAAATAAATTTACATAAAAATGACTTTCATCATAGTGTTAATGACATTAAAATGAACATTATGATACCAAACAAGGCATAATTCTGCCAAAGTTACCAAATCAAATTAATTTAACAATATTCATTAAACAATTACATATTAAAATACATATTAATTTAAACAAATTATAACGCATGTTTATTTTTAACACATATATAACTCTAATCCTACATATTCTTCACCAAAGAATTGTTATAACATACTAAATACAAAATCTAACCTATAAACTCCAAAATTTGAATTCAAACACAAATATGATCAAATAAACAATCTAAATCAACAAAGAAACTTAATAAAAGCCTTCCTAGATATCATATACAACTTATTTAGCTAATATAAAACCATATTGCATCAAAATTTTATACATTTGAACGATAAACTTTTATAACTGTAATATTTGAGTTTTAGGGTTCTGATACAGTCCAAAATTACACACATCACCGTCTATAACGAGTATTAAGTCACATAGCAGGACTTCAAATAGCCAAACATAGCAAAAGCTCACATGGAGTTCATATTTCATATAACGAAGTATCGTCCGAAGGATCGAAAACACTTTTCACATAAAACAGGTTTATAAATACATTTTTAACTATAGTTATTCATTAATTGTTATAAATTATGACATAGTTAAACTATCTAGACTATATTTCAGGTGCAAAAATGGATTTCAGTTCCAATAAATATCCTTTTTAATACTTAACAGTCCTTCCGAAGGTATTTTAGTGTAGTATAAGGCATGATACAGACATATAACAAATAGTTAATAATAATTACATTAATTTAATATAAATATCATGGCAATATATATATATATATATATATATATATATATATATATACAGAAAAAAACATAATTTAAAGTTTTTCTCTTCGCACTAGTATTTTCGCTTATTTGATAGAAAATAGAACATTTTTAATGAACAATACATTAAAAATAGGAAATCTTACATCACTGACGTATCCTCCTTTTTTAATGTTTTTAAGACTGTATTTGCCGTTAGTGTGGTGATAGCTCAGTTGGTAGAGCGCTCGCTTTCTGAGTAAACCTTCAATTCCGGCTTGGGTTGGAAACCTCAGCAGTAACAAGTAGCGAAAAAAAATCTTGTGCTGCAATCCAGCATACAGAATTCGCCAAACCGGTTTGCAACCGTGGGATCTTAATCCTTCTATGGAATTGCTGTCGTTCGCATCCGATGTTAATCTGTAGGTCCCCCGTATTTCTACCTTAGCGAAATAGAGGAGAAACACCTAGCAGAGTACACTGGGATGAAAAAGTCTGTTGTTGATATTTGCCGTTTAGGTGTTTAACTTTTCGTGGCAGGTGTACATTTTAGTCCAATGGCAGAATTATTTTTGTTAAATGCGTAATACACATTTATATGTCAAATCAATTAGCAATTCTATTATTTTTACTTGTATACTATCCTTTAATAAACGATGTCTGATTTAAATAGCGATTTAAAAACAAAAAACATATTACATTTTTTCAATTAATTTACATGCTCCCTTAAATTGAGGGTACCTAAACGTCATAGTGTAAATATTACATAACGTTCTAATAATTATAATTACAAAATATCAAGTAGCTGACAGCACTGGAAATAGATCCAAAAATCCGCATCTACAAATTTTGAAAGGATCAACTTGGTGCGTTTTAAAGACGTTTTACGTCTTCTTAATTAGAAATTTCTGCGAAATGCTCATTAACGAGATTTAATGAATAAGAACAAACAGTTTGCGCTGTACTCGTCGGAGTTATTGCGTCTCCTTTCTGTCATTTCTACAGCCATAAGCAAAACTGGATTTATATAGAGAAACTCTAATTACAAACTTCTAACACAATTTAGCGACCTCGTTTACTCAATTTCCCGGATAATTTCAGGAGATTCGCACTATAATGCAACGCTGCGTGTCCTATTAATCCACGACAGTTCTCTAGGATATTTTTAAGTTAATTCGTCCCATTTAACATTTAAAACGGAAATTTGCCCGATTTTCGTACCGGTCGCCTCTGTTATTGCATCCTAAAATAACACAACGCGCTCTATTTTTAAATAAAGGAGCTTTCCAAACACGCAAATAAAAGAGCCCTCATTGCAGCAGAGAAGTGTCAAAAGGCAAACAGTAATAACGCTCGTTCTATTGACAGTTGATGTAATAAAACCCCATGCACAAAGCTTTGAACGTCTCATTAGAATCTGCAGCTCGACACAAATGGGAATTGGATCGATTGCAATTGCCTTGCAGCTATTCTGCATTATTTGAAGACATATAAGACGTGGAGCGCAATGAACAACGGAGCTTATACTCTGAAAGCACTCATCCATCAACAACTACATCCACCCAAGCATGAAACTGGGAAACCAGCTACAATTCTCGGCTTTCAGGGGTTGGAAGGTTACCAGCAGTCGGAAAACCTTTTAATTTTCTGTTTACCTTTATGTAATCCCACAACACCTCAAATACAATAGCAGAAAACGAGCTGAACTTTGTTATATATAGTTGAAAATAGGATATAAAATTTTATCTGAAACTCATATTTGCGATTGTATTTAGGTAGCAATTCACATTCATCCTCATCATTCTGTCCTGGAACAACGAATATCAAGAATACCGTAAGCAGAATTAAAAAACAGATCGCTTGAAATAGCGAGCAAAATAGATTGTTTAATTGCTGAAGGGATACTTAATACATAAATATTTAATTACTAATAAAATAAAATTCCAAATGATAACGATTTTCAAAAATTGGTTAAATTAGTTAAAAGATGTTTAATTTTTTCATTAAAAAGGTGTCTGCTTGTAACTACTAATCATCATCATCATAATAGTGATCCTCGTTTGTACCGCTTGCGCAGTGTCGAGGCGGTGTGAGGCAAAGCTAAGCTAGTTTGTGCTGTGCACAACAGGGCCTGCCTCTGCATGTTATCGTGTTGGTGTGAAACCATGCTTGGTGTATGGATGTTTTTGTTTATGGTCTTGTTACTCCTCCAATGCGAACGTAATACGAGGAGTGCCATTAATTTGATTCCCAGTGGCAAATAGAGACCGGGACCCAGTACCGACCAACCAGGGAATTAGACGAATTTCCGACCCCTATAATGATTCGAACCGGGAAGCGTTCAGACTATTACATCCAAAGCCTGGCTGTCTTACCACTGAGCCACTCCAGCCTTTCTAACTACTAATATAACTTTTAAAGAATTCCGTAGATGAATCAATTCCATAGAAATCTGGCAAAAAAGAAAACAAAAACACAATTTCCAGAATTATATACACAGCCGCTTAAAGCGTAGGTAAAATAAGAAAGTATATTTCTTTATATTTTAAGTGGCTGTGTGTTCTGGCTGGGCATGAAAACTGTATTAATATTATTATTAATGTTGTTTAGGAAGATCCTAAAGTAACCTGGCAACCAAAAATTAAATAGGTATAATTTTTTATATCGATAAACCATTACATTCCTTTCATTGTCCTTCCTCGGTCGTCTACCTGAATGCTGAAAAATAAACTGCAGTCGATGTAAAACGCAATACGTATAATATACGATAACATACATTGGTAACAGAGTTTAGGTATTGTTCTGTTTGTACGAAAATCAGATAAATCTTGACAATGGAGTTGCGTACATTATGATCTTGAGAGATGGTAGTTTATAATAAGTTGAAAAATTTCACTAAATTAATTCCACATATGCCGTAAAAGTAGATTACTTTTAGCATTTTTGCAGTAATTTTGGCATGTTTTTGTTTCTAACTTGGATATGTTATGTAATTAAAAAAACACTTCAAGTGGAAATGTTGGCTATTAACGTAGCTACGGTGACGATAGGAAACGCAAATTTTAGCTTATTTTAAGTCATTTTCGGAGCCATTTAATGGTAAATAATTCAAGATGTGTTGTTTTCATAGTAATACCTTTTAAGCATCTTTGTAAGAAAATTCTAAGTTCCATTTCTGGCTATAAATACGCTGTTATCTATTTAAGTGTCTAGTCAGCTTAACATATTAAATTAGAAGTCAATTATTTGGAAGTTACGATAATTTAAAAATCATTTATATTGAAAAATTATACTTGCCTCAATTAGAATCAGAACTCTTACCGACTGCGCCACAAAAATACTGGAAACTATTACTCTGTCAATATACTACGTTCTCAAACAAAGCAACCTTGGGTTCTGAAATCCGAAAAAACATAATATCCCATGCATTTTGCCTGAGGTTCAATCCGTTGGAAAACCCTATATAGTTATTTCTAAATTTTAGTTTTGTTATTTTGTCCTTCCTTGACACGATTAAACTGCGATCTACTCAAACAAGCCAATTGCCAAGACCCTAGGGCATCATTTTTAGAGGGTCTTCGAAGCTACAGTAATGTAAAGAAAACAAACTGAGTAGCAGCTCGGAACTTTTTAAACCGTATTTACCCAAACGCTGTAAAACCTCAAACGAGAATACTGAACCAATTTTAGTAATTAATATACTACTTAATACATTAGCAAAAATGCGTTTACTATTACAATAGGGAAACATTATTTTTGTACAATTTTATGGCAGGAGAAAAAATTCATTTGCCAATGCATAAAGTTTTCCGCAAAAGCTAAACTACTAGTTATTAACATTGGAAAACGTATTTGGGGATATCAAAGTAAAACTTGCTATATGCAATACAGGATCACTCATGCTTAGCTAATGTAGAGCATATTTTTCCAGTACTTTGGGTTTCACCAGATGCAGCCTCCATTTCTTGTTTTACATGAGACTATAAAAAATTTAGTGTCGTGGATCTAGAACATAAATCTAAAGCTGCCTGTTGTTACTTTATGTGTCAAACAGCAACAATGGACCCTGCTTAATAGTACGCGGCGCTTTGGAGAATGCTCATTGACCCACATATGCGATTTTAATTTATTACAAACACCTAATTGGCATTTTCTATTATTTGCTAATTTTATAATCATTTTTTCCTAATCCAAAGCCTTTAACAAAGGCCTTTTCATTGATATTGTCAATTCATCTAAACTATTGCCGTTTGAATATTGGGTAACTGTAAATGAGTTATTAGTAATTCTAATTTCTAAAACCCCCGCGGCATCAGCTTTTACATAAACGTACAGATATGAACAATAAAAGATAATGAAAAGCTAAATTCGTTCGCATATAATTTGAGTATTTCATTGTACATTCTTGTTCAGGAAGATGAGAATTTTGTAAGTAGGAGTATTTTATTTTACGAAGTAAATTTATTCCGCTTGATTTCAGCCAGTTACATGAGTTTCCAGTTGTTTACAAGTATAAAAAGAAGAAGAAGATATAAGTTTGGAAGAGGAGTTCATCACCATTCATTTCCTTGCATTTCTGTATATATTACACTTTCAGATATTTATTCTATCATTACACCTCCTAATTAAATCAAAACGCTTTCGAGTTAAACCATGCGTTGTTTAGACTGCTATAAAATTAATTAATCTAGAAATGTTAATTTCGATAGATTTAGTTGCAATGTTACTTATTTACCTGTAGATATTTAGGGTATTATAACACTTTTCCGCGTTAAATCATAAAAGCTTATCCCCTGTAAATGTTTTCCAAGAGCGTGTCCTTACTTATCAAAAAGCGTTCCAATATTCTTAGCATTCCTTAATTTTACAGATTAATTTTCAATTAAATCTTATATTATTCGTTTCTAATTAAAGCTTTGCATTACTTCACCATGCCTATTCAAAAAATATGGCATTTGAGGAACATTGTGTTAACATTAACTGCTTTCGATAGATCAACAAGCATATCTGAAGTTCTGAAATAAGTATACATATATTTATAAATGATAAATGTTATGCAAGCCACAACATTCTAAATTGATTGGTTTGTTAATACAGATCGATTGTTGCTAGTACAGCCGATCAAAATTAAATAATCCATAATCCAATAATTCCACGAATGATAAATTATTCTGGATATCCATTAGAATAGGTTCGTTTAGAACTTGTATGAGCAGCAACTCATAAGTGAAATAGGATGTATAAACAATAAAATTTAAATACAGGGTGTCCCACGACGTGCAGTTACTACTACATAATCTTTACACCAAATATACTTAAAAATTGTAATATAGTTATGCCCTAAAATAAACCGATTTCAAAATATAGAGCGCTAAATTATTATTTATTTTTATTGTAGTTTAAGTTGACTATAAAGATTGTTTAAAATGGCCACTGTTGCTCTCGAGACACATTCCGGCTGGCCTACGTGATATCATTGTTATTCCGAATTAGTTCTGCTGTCTCAAAAATGCGTCTCCTAAAATCTTCAACAGTGTTTGATATACCATATCTTTTATATGGCCCCACAAATAATAATATAAACAAGGTAAAGTCCGGAGATCTTGAGGGCCAGGGATGCTGTTCTCCTCTATTAATTACACGTCTTCCAAACGATTGATTCAAAAATTGTCTTACACGTAACACAAAATGTGCAGGGGCACCACAAAGCATGTCTGATTGCCAGAGGGACATCATCTAACAATCGTCCCAAATGATCTTCTAAAAAATTTATATATCTGTCGGCGGTTAAATGGTTCTCAAAAACGAATGGACCAATGAGCATGTTATCAATAATTGCACACCAGATATTCACTACAAACCTATGTTGATAATTTGACACTGTGATTTCGTGTAGATTCTCCAAATTCCAAGAATGGCTGTTGTAACGAATTCCGCGCCTGGTTGAAGGCAACCCATTCTACATATTTAGTTGGCGAATGATTATAGGAACTTGTGCATTTCGAAGTTGACACTTTCGGCGGAAACGCAGCGTATTAGATTTCGGAAGTTGAGGGGGGGGGGAAGAGAAGATTGAACGACTAGTTTAGAAAAGAAGTCACTTAAATATCGACGTTCTGACCGGCCGTAATTGTGTAAAGTGAGTTAATTTTATTTAAATCGCTATCGATTTGGAAATCATTTTTCCGATTTGAAACTCACTATACAGGAGTTGTTGCCTATGATTGAGGAAGTATTGATACTCCAGGAATTTAATTGTGCAATATAGAATTATTCCGGCCAAGAAGATATTTTTTTGTACGCCAGTCCCATCAACTGGTGAGTTAAATATTTATAGAAAATTTGTTCAGTCTTAAATCTTCCCCGAACTTTAATTCTAATATCCAACGAATTAATTTAGACAAAAAGTCGTCCGGGTGGAAAACCGTAATTAAAATGCAAAAGATTCTTCATTCTACCATTTGGCCCAAGTGATAAGCAGACTTCGACGTGTTACCTTGGGGCAGTTGGTTGTCACAGACAGAGCAGACACGCCTGGAGCCGGTGATAACGGATCTGGAGTTGCAGTCGTAGCGATAGCCGTGTCTAATTGAAAAGGAAGTGAAATAAAAATTGTTTATGTTTTAAATTTTATAACCTGGCTGTTGTTATTTATAATTTCACTATCTACGACTAGTAATTAATTCATTCTTTGATTTTGGGTCATTGCATTGTACTATTGGGAGTTTAGTGAGAATACGTATAGATTATAAGTACAAATTGTAATATTTCATTTACTGGGGGAACCAATTTTATGTACACCGTATATATACGGTGCTCCGATAGTGGGACGGTATTGCGTTTTCAAGTGTTATCAGATTGAACATTTCTATTCGTAGGTGTTTATGATCATCGCATGATTTCGTTCCGCGGAGGCCTCCTAGTGACGTAACTTGCGCAAAAATGTAATATTAATTTGTACTAGTAAGCGCAATTATAGTCCTTAAGTTGTTTGAGTCTCGCCCATGTTAAGTTATTAATTTTTATTTCGAGATTTCGTAAAATTGGGACTGCTATTTTCAACTGGTGTCTCGAATGATTATAATTGTGGGGGTTGTGTCATATATTCATTAAATGAGGTTTTGGTTGCAACTTGTCTTTTCTTTTACATCAAACGATCTGGAAGTAAGTTACATAAGGACAGATACGAGGTAGAAAAGGTAGGTGATTAGCTATCTTAGGGTCCGACTTCCCATTTTATATCTCGGACGATGTTAGTAAATTATAAGTCGGTGGCGCCTATTAATTATTTGTTTGGAACCTACTCCTTCTTCGATTGGGTTTCCGGGATACTAACATTGGTCAACTTGTTAATTTTCTACCGAAGCAGTGCAACTAATATTTTGTATGTATGTGATAGAGAATAATAGGCGTGACACTGTTCTTTCTGTTCATTAATCCAAGCCTTGTATATGTTGCGACATCCGTAAATAAAATTCTATCACGTAGGTTTCGATTTTGAATGATCCGACGGCAAAATTCTATACGACTGGCGAAATCTGTAGGTAAAACGGCTTGAACGGGCTGGATATGAAATGGATATAAACCATGGCGTTTTAATGTTCTCCAAACTCGCATTCGTGGTACAGTAACTTGTGCAGATACACGACGAACAGAGATGCTGGGGTTATTATAAATTTCTCGCAGTATGTTGGACGCTCAGTCGACGGTTTCGGGAAAGTTCCGTGTTCACGTAGGTGGTTGTGCGCTCGTTGGAAATCTCGTCGGTCTGGTAGTTTTGGAAATCTCAACCTATATTCTCCAGCAGCTGCTACTGAGTTTCCATCACAAAAACCGTACATGTAATGGATATCGGCGTACTCTCGCGTTGTAAAAGTAGACATTATCAACACTGTTAATAAGCGCAGACAGAGAAATCAACTTTAAGATGCTTTACTGTTTGGCATAGAAGTAAATAGTATCATTTCCATAGTAAAGTAAACAGTTTGTATCAAATACCACTTCATATCATTTATTGTTTCGGCTGCTTCAGTAGTTAACAGGCCATAACTTCTTTATTAGTCGATTTAGAGAAAATGACCACTCTTTAGTTTCGACTTCATTTCACCTCTCCTATACGTAGCTTAAGTAGTGGGGGACGCCCTATATAACTGTGGATAGCGTTATGGTTGAAGCATCGATGAGTCCATCTAAAGTTAATTATGTCCATTACTGGTACACTTATTATTTGCCCTTACATTTCTTGTAGCACTCATTAGTTTCATATTACCATATTTTAAAGGGAACTCGGTATAAAGTGTTTGTGAAACGTGGAAAGAAACCAGAAAAATGTACATAATGAAAAATAATATTGTTGAGAGGATCCTACAACTCCCTGGCAATCAAAAATTAAATGTAACTTTCTACATCGACTAGCCATTATGTTAATTTTTGTGTCGTTCCTGGGCCTTCAGGCCGTCGCTTACCTAAACATTGGAAAGCGAACAGCAGCCAATGTAAACAGCAATAAGTATAATATACGATAAAATAAATTGGTAACAGAGTCTTGGTATTGTTCTGTATGTCAGAAAATCAGACAAATCTTGACATTGGGGTTGTATGCATTATATTCTTAAAGGCTGGTAGGTTGTAATAAGGTCAATAACTAAAATAATTCCAGATATCGAAAAGTAGAATTTTTTCACTTTTTTTCAAGTTTGGACATGCTATCTACTAGCTAAAAAAAACGGAAGTGGAAAGGTCGCCTATCAACGGAGACACGGTAGCAATAGAAAACGCTTATCTTGAGTCATTTTAATAACCCCTTAATCTTTCTTTCTTTAATATTTACAATATAATTTAAACTTAAGCTGATTTTATTAAGATACACATGTATACGAAGAATGTTCAAATTTAAACAGAAATTTATTTATAAGAAAGCGTATTACAATACTATAACTCTAAAAACTATATTACTTTTCGATGCAGTTCCCCTGCCTAGCAACGCACTTGCGGGCCCAAACTGGAAGCTTTCTAATACCTCCATAAAAGAAGTCTTTGGGTTGCATGCGTATCCACTCTTGAACAGCTTCAATAACTTTCTTATTTGATTGAAATCTTAAACGTACGGAGGATGACAGCGAACACAGTCTTTGAGAAAGTAAAAAGAACTTTGTCTTCTCTTCCGTTTGTCCCTGGTCGCTTGGTTAACTTTAGCGTTCACATGTGTGAAATAATAATTTGGATTAATTTTACGACGCTGTAAGGAAATCAACAAAAAGCACTACTTGAGAATTCCAAAACAATGTTGCCACCACTTTATCGGCTAACAACACTTGCTCTCTTTGAATGTGGAGATGTGGCACCACTGCATGTGTGCAAGACGCATGAATCATATAATGTATATCCAGAGTCCAAAAACTCATCTCCTGCTGTTTCATATTTCCACAGTAAAGAAGAAGCAATTTGCAAACGATTCAACTGGTACTCACTTTACGATACTTTAGCTTGTGTATGCGATGTCTTCCAACCCTTTCGACAATAATTTGGAAAGTCGACAAACGGTTAGCCGCCCGTCTTGCTAAATAACGACAGTAACTCTTCTTAATTTTCAGGATTAACCGAAACTCGTCGTATATGAGGCTCATTTTCTACACGAGTTCTCTCGTCTCAATAATATTTCGACCACCCAAACACCCGACGTAGATATTCATCGCCGTATTGAGTTCACAGTCTTGTAAGAATTTCAGTCGAATTAATGCTTATTCGTAAGAAATTTGAATATGATTGGTAGTTCAATACAATAAACAGAACTTTCCGACATCACAACTAACTGTCAAAATAATAATATAGCGAAACAATTGTTAGGTTTTATCGATTTCTGGTTAAATTCGCGAATATCCAACTAAAAAAATGAGCTACTACAAATACTCCCTTTATCCTAAAAGTAGAAAAGAATCGTTTTTCTGTGTATCAAGGAAACCTTAATACCTCCTAAAGTAAAAACGGTCGAATCTCGTAGGGAATGACAGTAAGGAATAGAAATAATTGGAATGTCGACGAGTGGCGAAGGAGAGGATGACAAAAGGATAATGCAGACTAAGGGACAAAGAATACGAAAAAAAGATACGCAGTAATGCATTAATTTCGTTTTGACAAGGGCCAGGTGCGCTAAGTAAAATCAATGGATTTTACCTTATTCCAAGGTGGCTTTTATAATGATGAGATTTTCTGGAAAATATCGTACCCTTCAATTTTGTATTATGAAGTTTATGGTTTAATTTCAGTAGTATCTAAACCATGTTTGAAAGGAGATTTAGTTGAAAACACCCCACACTAAAATGGGAAAATTAAGTGAAAATGGAAATAAACGAATCAGAAATTGTTCAGTTTTAACACTTTATTGTTTCTTCATCAACGTATTCCCTATTAGATGTGCTCAACAGCTTTGCGTGTTAAATACTTTCAGCTTCTGTGTTTCAGCCTGAATATTTATCTTAACTTCCCCTTTTTTCTAAACAAAAACCGTGGAAACGGGGCCACATGTAAATCCCACATGTAAAATTGTGCAGAAGCCTACAATACCCCAAATTCTAGGGCTTTGTAGGGCTTTCTGTTAAAGCTCGTCAAATGAAATTAGAAAATTAAATAAAAGAAGAGACGAGACTACTTTACAGTATAACAAAACGCATCTGTCCCATTTCGCGCTGAAGTAAAGCATGTGCTCTGCCAGGCTTAAAAAGCCTGGATCAAAAGGGTTACTTTAATTAATAATGTATAAAGTTTCCGTTTGTGCAGAACTGACAATCAAGTTCTAGTTTGCGAAACGTTATAGGTTTGAAAGCTAAAATGACGCAACGGTGAATCCGTTGTCATTAAAAATATTGCCCGTGCGAGATCAAAAGCTGGAGAGAATAAAGTTACAATTACAAAGCTTGTATTTCTGCAAACTCGGCAGAAAGCTCGCTCAATCTATAGATCTGAGTGCAAACGTATATGCAATCCGGTTTAAATATAGCAAAATGCATTGCGAAAATGAATCATCTGCAACTTTAAAGGCAGGAAATACAAACAAGGGCAAACTATCTTCGTATGGTGCAAAATACGCTGGCAAACATTTATCAGTGTTTTAGTTTACCTAACAGAAAAGTCAGAAATTGTGATTTAAACATAATATTAACATTTTCATATTTTAACGTTTGCTTTTCTGCACAGTGAATTATAAAGTAGTGGGAAAATCAATATTGATGTTTTTCAAGCTGACCTATTTATTTAACATAATATAAAAACAAATAGTGCCAGTATTTAATTTTAGAATTGTTCCATAGTTATGGTTTTTGTATGTTAAACAAGATTTTGGTAACATAATGGATGTCCCTTAAAAATTTAATTTTTCCGAACATCTTTGTTTCATTTACTTCGAGGTATTTTTTGAACACCCTTTGTTATGTAGGGTGATTACTATATCTTGTAACAGGTAGGTAGGCTACACACATTACAGCTGTTTGTATCTATAAGTAAACCTTATACTTTGTTTAAAAACATACAAAATCAAAGTATTTACGTTGGATATACTAAGAAACTACAATGAAACTATTTACTAACAAATAAGATGCCGTTTTCAATAGGAAGAGTTACAATAGTTATTTCTTATAATTTAAACTAAACAAACAGAGAGAAAGAAAAAAATATCTTGCCATAAAAAAACAACATGAACAATAAATTAAATAAAAATGAACAAAAAAACACCAATTAATGATGTAATAAAAGTTCGAACTGTCGTCCACCTTGCTGTTCACCTAAGTCAATCCGCCGCAGAAGAGAATTTCTAATACGAGTTAGCATGTATGAGGTGATTGGCCTACACGATTCAATCATTCTTTCACGTAAATCTTCCTCAGTTTCTACGGGAGTTTTGTAGTTACCGGACTACGTGGAGGCCAAGAATGAATTACACCTCTTGCTAGTAATCTGTTATGGAAAGTTTCCAAGTTCCAAAGTTAGTTTCATACAATTTTGTGGAAGTCAGCAGGTGCTTTGTCATTTTGAAACACATACGCTGTCTAACATAGAGAGGAATGTGTTCTAAAAGTTGTTCCAAATCATTTTCTAAACATGTAAATTCATTTCCCCATTTAAAATACCCTCAAAGAAGTGGGGACCAACGATAACGTTGTCAACGATACCTCACCACACATTTACAGTAAAAATTCTTTGAAAGTGTGCTTGCCAATTCCAGTATGGGTTATCTTGTGAATAGAAATGGCAATTGTGTCTATTTACACAACCCTTGTTAGCATATGTCGCTTCGCCAGAAAACAGAGTATTTCTTAAAAAGGGTGGATCAGTAGTAACTTCGCCTCTTAAAAATTGGCAGAAATTCACTCGACGTGGGTAATCACCTTGCAGAAATGTGACATGGTAAGGATGAAACCGGTTTGCTTTTAAAATGTTAAATACTGAACTTTGGCTAAAGCCTACAGTTCTTGCAACTGCTCGTTGACTTATACGGGGATTACCAGTTACTTGTTCGATGACTGCCGCTTGAGCTTCTACAGTTGTGACATGTCGTTGTCTCACCTTTACCTTGGAAAACTTGTCCATATTGCCGCAAATTAGTGCTGTGAAGAATCGGACATTTTCAAGAATCGGATTTCGATTCTCGATTCTAGAATCAAATATCGTTTTTCGGTGCTAGAATTTACAATAGTTTCCCAATTCTAAAATCAAGAATCGTTTGTCTTCTCTTGAAACAAGAATGGTTTGCGATTCAAGGATTGAAAATAGTTTCCAAATTTACATCTTTAGATTTGAAAAATAAATTTATAGGAAAAGTGAGATTAGTCTTCCAATTTCAGAATTATGAAAGTCTTCGAATTTATAATCCGTATTTATTTTACGATTTTAAAATCTTCTAATTTAAATGTATGTATTACATATTTGGTAGTAGCATCTGAAAAGTATAATCAACACTTTTTAATTTATTTTTTATTTATGTTCGTGACAAATACAAAATTGTTTAGCTGTTGTGATGAATCGGATTTCGATTCTTGATTCTAGAATCGAGAATCGGTTTTAACGATGCTGCAGAACCTAAAAGCTAAAGAAGCGATTTCGATTCTGATTGTTATTACCACAACAATCTATACAAAGTTCGTTAAGTTTTGACGAAACAGTAGTTGACATTTGCCTGTCCAACGGACTCTTAACGTAAAAACATGTTTTTGATAGCTAAGAAGAAAAGTTAACTATGTATTTTACTTATGAGAGATGTAGCTTACCTACTTGTTACAAGATAAAATGATCACACTGTATATTATAATATAGTCCAATCAGAAATTCTTGAATATTACGCGATCAGTAATTTCCAGTGTTGCCAAGTGTGGGGATTGTCCGTCAACGGAGCGACGTGATTTTTAAAATGGCTAATAAAATTTCTGTTTCATTGGAGTACGAAAACAGTGACTTTATATAACAGAATTACAAACACACAAGTCAAAATTTTGGTTCATTTTAAATTTAGGGCAACACAATAACCATTTCCTGACATACAACTCTATGTAGTCTAGAAAATCTAATTCAAAAGTATAAACCCAGCGCTTAAATTTATTTATTCTACGTATTGTATTCATATTAATAATAAAGAAATAAATCAAATAAATATTGATAAAACAAATCAAATAAGTGTACTTCAGGAAGTAGATGACATATTACTTTCGTGTGGTGTATTGATTAGTATTTAATTTTCACAGAATCTTTTTTTGCAATATTTATAAGAGTGTATTGGTAGAGCGCCCGCTTTCAGAGCAGGCCGTCTATTATGGCTTGGGTTTGATTCCCCAGCCTTACTTAGCAACGTATAAAAATCTTGTGCTGCAGACCACTATACACAATATCCCAATCTTAATACTAAAACCCTTCTTTGGAATATCTTTCGTATATCAAGGTTAAACTGTAGGTCCCCCATGTTTCTATCTTAACGCTGAGGAGAAGCACGTGGCAGAGAAAAGTCTGTTGACGATGATGTATGCAAGGGAATGTATCTTTAACCAATTATTTTGGTTGTGTCATATCTGCTTGTGACTAAATTTAAAAAGACACTAATTCTGTCTATGTTTTAGATACTTAAAAATCACATTTTCCGATTTCTTGCGACAAGGTTATCTACAATAATTTTGCTACACTTGACAAACCGAAGTTTTTCCTATAGTTGTGCTATTTATTGCACGAAGATGCTTGAAAAACCATGTCTTATTCCACTCCCAATACAATAAAATTTAGTAAATTTAATCAGCTGCTTTAATAGCTCTAGTATTAATAGTCTTTTCTAGGTTTACCATAATTGAAAGGTGTATATATTTCGAACAGGGCTTTACAATAAAATCACTTGAGATAGCAATCATCATTTTCAATTTTCTCCTTCTTCCACTTAAGAATTTGCCAATGTAAATGTTTTATATACAGCGCCAAAGTGGTTGATAAGTAAAATAAACCTGTTAAAGTTTTGCGTTGTTTTAGAAATTTCAAAATTTAATTATGTATCTAATTTGTTATTTTTCCGGGATTTCCCAACTAGCAACACATCGAAGTAAACACAAACTAATTGAAAATTAATTTTTGAAGAACTATTTTGCTTCTAAAACGGTTTATCGGAAATTATACAATGTAACTACAGGGCAAGTATACACTAACATTACCTTTTAAATCTTAAAAGCATAGTAGGTTATCAATAATAATATTTTCCAGAAGTTCCTTAACCAACAATCTGGTATTACAGAAATAAAGGAAAGTAAAAAATACCATTAGCAAAACTTAAGTTTGTTTATTTTCAAAATTAATTCTTTAAAATATATTTACGAATCCAGTACGATCCCAAAGTACTAACATAATTACTAAACTTGGAAGAAACCTAAGAAAACATAGAAATATTAATTAAACCATACCTCATTAAAGTATACTACAGCTTTTGTATCCGCACATACAGAGCGAAACTCTGAATTAATTTATTCTCGATGGAGTGCGTTTCATAATTAACACAAACACACACGTCACACGTTAATTAAGCCCGAACCCATTTTTATCCAACGGAACTTGTACGATAATTCCAAATATTTCCGTTCAAACACGGCTTAAACGTTCTCTCTGAAATTTTTTATTAGCAACTTGTTTATCATATTGACACAACAATCAGTCTGCTATTTATTTTAATAAACAAGTATCACACAAATATTGTAATGACTACCTTAAACGTTATAACAATATTCATAAGAAACCGTTACCTTACGACTGATCCTTCTCTTTGCTTTTCCATCCGCAAACTAAGTCCAGGTGTTCACTTAAAACAGGTCGGAGATACTGTATACAAGGGTACTTCCTTTGAAAAGTAAAACAGTAAAATACCCCCTGCTATTGATTCTAGGGTTCAGCGAATGCGGATAGAACCTCCTGCTCAATCCATGCATTTAATTTTTGTAGATATTTACGTGATTGCAGTTAATGGCGAGCTTCTGCAGAAAGGTACGTTAAAAATAAGGTTAAACACTATCGTCACAGTTGCCTAGTAATAAGCTGTTAATGGCACGTTATAGCTAGGCCACCGCACAATAGCGATATACCTATTATTTTTAAAGTAATGTTGTCCAAAAACCCTAGTGAAGGGATCCTAAACTGACTTAGAATGTTTTACGTAACCAGACGATTATATTTCTTTCCCTTTCCCTCCCAGGGCCGTGGGCTTATACCTGAACATTGGAAAGTGAATTGCAGCCAATATAAAAGACTATACGTGTAGTTAAGATCAAATAAATAGATTGATTGCAGTTTTCGCAGTTTTCTGATTTTAAGAAAACTACATACATTTTCACACTGGAATAGTGTTAATTATATACTTAAAGGATGCTAGTTTGTAATAAGGTAAAACATTTTAACTAGATTCACTCTACAAGTATCGTAAACGTAAACTGAAGTTACCGTATCATTGCACTACTTTTAGCAATGTTTTATCATCAGTTCTTAACATTATTGGTTAATTTTTCTTCGTATTACAATCTTGAATATTTTACATACTACTTGAAAGAACAGTATGTAGAACCATCGCATATTAACGTAGGGGGCAATAGAAAAGGCTAATTTTAGCTAATTCTAAGCCAGTTCGGTAGCCTCTTAACTGGAAAGGTTGCGTAACTTGCATCAACCTTTTAACCTTATAGAGAATGAGAAGCAATCTCACTATTTCGTTTACTAATAGTCAAATACTGGTATATTTAATAGATATGGTTGTTCCTGACGTCCAATCTGCTAAAAATTATAATATATTACAATATACAGGGTGTCCCGGAATAAGATGTGCATAGCTGCAATAGGTGTTCCTGGCCCCTTTTTAAGTCGAAAACTTCCAATAAACATATGGCGTAAAATTAATCGTTACAAAATTATTGACACTTTTTCTATCTCAAGTTTTTTAAACGACCGATAAGCTATGCATATTCATGCCCTTTGTGAAATAGTGGTGACAGACCTCATAATAGAGTCGTGATCGTTTTTGATGATATTGAAAGCATCAATTATTCGACCCAGCAACTCATCTCTAGTGTTTGACTTCACCGCATACACCAAGGACTTCATACGTCCCCAGAGATAGTAATCTAACGGTGTTAGATTTGGGGACCTGGGTGGCCGAATAACGGGAACTTGGCGTACTATCCAACGGTTTTCAAAGTTTTCATTTAGAAATGCAGTTACCGCCCTGCCAAAATGTGGAGGTGCTCCATCTTGCTGTATCCACATATCTGCTCTGGTATTTAGAGGTACATCTTCTAACAACACTGGTAGTTCGTCTTGCAGAAAGCGGAGGTAATGTGCTGCATTCAAAGGACCTTCAAATACACATGACCCAATCATTTTGTTCCTGAAGATACCACACCAGACATTAATAGAAAAACGGTGCTGGAAATGTGACTCCATGGATGCATGTTGATTTTCTACCGCCCAAACATGTGAATTTTTTGTGTTTGTTATTGCATCTCGGTTGAACGAGACCTCATCCGTAACAAGAATTTTTGTGAGCACCCACTAGTTTTCCAATAACCAATGGCAGAACTCGACTATCTGGTAATCTGAGGCCAGGAAATCGACGACGATATTCTTGAACTGCTGCAGTACATTACCGCCGCAAAGCCCGTAAATGTATAGCACATCCGCATATTCTTCATTAGACAACGTTGTCATACTTATTTTATGACAGATAATAAACACAACACTTAGTTACATTTTGTTTTCTAATGCATCTTTTGTTCATGATCTTTGAGCGTAACGTTAACATTCAAATGTGAATTACTTTGTAATGATTAAATTTAATTTTTTCATTATTTCTTATATTAGTAACTGTTTCCAAACCCCAACTAGTAACTAAAGCCCTACTTAAAAACCGATACGGTAGATGATAAAACAGTAAGGTGACCTCGTTTCAGCTTTTGTTTTTAGAAACAACGTTGCAGTTTAAGCGTTGTAATTTTATCAACTCCCCCAGGAGTGGTAAATCAAAAATCTTTTTAGTAGAGACAGTGTTGCGGTATAGCGTTTTATTTTTATCGACACTCCCAGAGGGGGTAATTGAGAATATTCAAATATCAAAAGCAGATCGATGAATACTCCCTTTTAAAGGTAGCAGTTGGCACCCTGAAAAATATACTGCAATGCACTATTCATGATGGCGGTTTGTTGAATTTAAAATCAGAGTTGTGACGGTGATTACTTAAACAAAAACTGGAATTAACGTAGAGAATCGCACAAAAGGTTAAAATGTAGCATTAGAAGAAAATTTAATTGATATCTCACTCTAGTAAAGGAAGAGTGGAAGTTCAAATCCTTTTTATGAGAGGCATAATTTAATTTAGTTTGTTTTTTGCTGAAGCTACTTTGTAATACTATATAAAAATTTGCGTGCCATATCGAATGGGTACTGCAAGCTGCAGCTAAATATAGGATTGAAGTACAGAAGCCCTACTTTTTCTAAATCTTTACCAAAATTGTGACAATTTAGATACATAATTCAAATATTTGTTAAATGCAAATTCGTAACAAACGTGATGCCAATTTAGCAACAGAGAATATCATAAGTGTCGTGCACAGCACATTCTAACTTTTAGTCGACTGTAAAACAGGTCAAAATTAAATAAATATCAATGTACCCCTTATAGACCTTGTTACTACAGCTTCTCCTAGATATGGTAGAAGGGAACCTACAGTTTGACGTCAAATTTAGAATTCAAGCATTCAGACCCCACAGTTGCCAAAGCCAGATTCGGGTTGTGTGTGGTGGGTTGCAGTACGCGATTTTTATACGTTGCAGCAATGGTATCTAGGTTTTCAGCATAAACGTTTTAAGATATTTGCTCATAAACCGAGCACTAGGACAACTTAAGCTACCCACCACTCTATCAATATTATGAATACCTAAAAGTTGTTAACACTGGAGTCGTGGACAACATATTAAATATATCAAGAAAAATTATGTATTCACAACAACAGAAACTAAATTACAATACTTGAATATACAAAAGTAGGAAACATACCAAATAAAACTGAAACACATGAATTTTTGTACAAATCCCGAAATACGTCGATTTTCTTTTTTTAGTGCACATTTGTATGTCAAAATCATTTTCCGATATTAATTTGTTCTTCAATGATAACGTTAGATTATATAATTATTAGATTTTTAAGGGTAACCTCATTTTGTTCCTCCTTATTCTATAGATCTCCTCACCAGTCAAATATATAAACTAACTGGCGCCCCATAACAATTTTTTTGAGAAAAATACACACAATGTTCAACAAATTCAGAATTTATTTTTAATAAAAATAACGCATAACGCACCACATCTGTTTAGATTTAGATTTTGGCGGTTTGAGTTAGTTCCAGCTTTAGCAATTCTTTTGCCAAACAAAGAAGATGCTGATGTGCCCAAGCATTAGGTTTCAACAAGATGGAGTTCCGCACCATTTTGCTGTACAAATCCGGCAGCTTCTTGATAATATCTTCCCTGGTTAGGACGGCGAGGACCGTTTAAGTCGCCTGCGGGATCACCTGACTTAACGCCGCTAGATTTCTTTCTATGGGGTCATGTGAAACTGGGAATTTACATTAGGCCAAATAATTTACACGATGTAAAGCTTTGTTTAGAAATGGAAAAATTATTGAGCATTCGATACAAACTGTTTCGCACGTGTTGATCAATGTCAACTGATTAATGGTGGACAATTTGAATATTTCCGTTAGGAAGCTTTTTCATAATGATAAATAAATTCTGAATTTTCGAAGTTTATGTGTATTTTTCTCAAACTAATTGTTGTGTGGGACTCCAATTATTTTATATCACCATTCAGCTGGTGACGAGATCTATCAAAATAAGAGGAAAATAATGGGGTTGACAATTAAAACAAATAATGATGGGGTCATCATTTAATAGCAAATACATGTCGGAAAATTATTTTCACCTACAAATGTGTATTTTTAAAAAAGAAAATCGACGTGTTTGACAATTTTTACAAAAAATCATTTGTTTCAGTTTCATTTTCATACTTTTAACGGGCAATGTATAAAATATAAGCTCTCACAAATAATTATTATAATTCAAATATTGAAAGCAAACGCTCCACTTAACTGAAGGTTATTAACGCAATACACTCCAACTTAATGAGTGAGTTTAGTTCTGTAAATCCGATGGCTATACAAGTTTTGAGTAACTTAATCATAAATTCTGTGTAGCTCCATAGTTCGTATAGGAGCAAATTATTTAGAGATTATCCAAGCTTACATAACATACGGAATAACTATTTCCTTAGCTTTAGTTCTTGGAAAGCCACGCGTTACTTAGAAGCAAACTTCATGTAATCCCAGAAAACGCTATAATTAAGTAAAGCGAAACAGGAGTTGATAGTTCAGAATCAGCCCCGCATAATGATCCCTCGCAGCAAAACCATTCGGATTTCTATCAGAAATCTTCCAAAAGGGTGATTCTGGGCTTCTCATTCAGATCCTACCCGTAGCTGCTAAGTTAGGCCCACATAATGGAGCTGAAAAATGCCTCTGCCTTCGCAAATAATCCCGATTCGAATAACACGTCGATTACGTTATTTTGCCGAATGTAGGGGCCGCGTTTGCTATCAATTTCAAATTAGGCAATCGTGTCATCGCCTGTGTTTAAATTCGATCTGGGTGCTCTATGCATAAACGTGACCATGTCCAAGCTAACGAACCGTGTTCTGGCTAACCCTTATCAAATATCCTCTCTAATTGCGCGATCACAATTCCGCCAAATTCCCGTCGAAACAATAGCCGACCACCAAGAGGTCTCCAACCTCTTCCAACCCTAATAATACCCTTTCGTTACGGCAGCACGCCTTCCGATCCCGAATTTTATCCTTATAAAAAAAGAACCTGTCCTCAATTTAGCCGTTGCGAAATCCTTAGAATATATCCTGAGGGTAATTTATGGAGCATATAATTCTGGTCGAACAAATGAGCAGAGGAATAACGTCGATTGGGAAGTTCCATAAAGATTTTCTAATTAAATCAGTAATAAAAACCGAGCTTTAGTCACGACTCGTTGTACAAAATTAAAAACGTCAAATTAAGCGAGCTGCACCGTAATACTTCACGTCTAGCCCTTAGGGATGAAAGTTGTTGAATACTTAAAAGTCTGACACAAATGAGCGTTCTCTCTGCTTTCGGTAAGACTTTTTCAGTCATAATCAGACTGTAAGTACGTTTATTAAATCACGAGGCATCTTGATTTCTTAACATTTTTACGTCAAGAGGAAGAAGTAGACGACTGAAGTTACAGGATTACAGAAGTTTGCTACAACTACAATGAAGCAAATTGCAATATAATTTTCCTTAAAAGTAAATGCACCTGCACAAATTGGAGACCTCAATGTTAAGCTAAAAGTAATATAAAACAGTACAGACGTTGTATTTTGCAATGTATTTAACAGTTTATATATATGCAGGTATTGCGTGAACACTACTAAACCAGGCTTTTTTTTTTTGAGGTTAACTTTCTCAACGCCACATTTTTTGCTACGTTTGTTTCTATAGCTTATCATCAACGACAGCATATGGAGAATGCACATGAAACTACAAAAATGAGTTTCTTTTGAAAGATGACACCTCCCCATAATTGTTTTTACTAGCGACAGCTTGAATGCCAAGCAATTCCGTTCAAATATGAAGTACATAAATATGTTAAAATAAAATTTAGGATAAAGTCATATAATGTATATATTAAATCCCGATCCCTTCCCCCTGTCTCACAATTTTCGGTAGTAATGAAAAACCAAGTTAAACCATTATATACAGGTCAAATTCGTATCATTATATGAATGAACCTCGAGGAGGTCATCCTAATCATTGCCTATTTTATGTGCAAAAATGTACGTAAATGCGTCTAAGGGTCTGGTTAACAAATAAAATATTATAATTAGATTTTGCTTCACCTTCTTTCATCGTGTTATCTTCCGAACTTCCGAAAGCCTGCATGAAAGCTTATGGTCCCTGTTGATTACAGCAGCAGTAAAATATACAATTTCCAAACAAATTCGCTATCGTTGGCAAACCGATTCAACTATTGCAATGCTAGATCAGCAAGAAACTAATTCAGGAGGAAAAGTATTGCAACATATAGTCGATGTAACAATGATGCCGGCTATTAACAAATAATTTACTTTTTGCAAACCATAAGGTTCATGTTCCCTAATACATTTTCTTTTTCCACTAGTTTTTCACTAGGAAGGTAGGCTAAAAGCTCCTGAAGATAGTTTAATAATACTTGAGTGGTGAAATATAAAATTAAATAATTACATTAAGAGTGCCTAAACTGTTAATAGTGCCTAAAATCTTAGTTGTTAGGGCAATAAAGCTCGGAATTGCTACTTAGATAAAATCAATTTTTTTCAATTTTCACCGTATATTGAAATATAATAAATACAAATCAACTTATAAGTAAGCCTACCTATATAAATACATTTCAATGGTTGTTTAGGAGTTTCCTTCTCTTCAGCCTCTTAGATAAAAGAGATATACTATATACTACGATACTAAATCAAGCTACATGAAAATTCGACCAGTTCTGTACTAATTGTGTTTCACTATGTATGGGTAACTAGTAATTGAAAATATAAGTCAATTTAGCAAGAGGCAACCATGTTTTTAATACGTTACTCAAATATTATTAAAGTATTTAAACGTTGTATGTAATTTCAAAAATTACTGAAAGTGTATCAGATATACGAATATTAGTTGAATAATATTATGCCACAGTCCCGAATATGGCTGGTATCTATTCACAACTCTAAACATGGATACATTGGACACACAAATGTTCTCGCTAAGATTATATAATATTACCTAGTATAATACTTTTAACGGAAAGGCACATCTTGCTCTATGCCACTGGCTACATACCTTACACTGTCGCACAGGCTATATATTTTTCAGGATACTACTTAACAAAGTGTGGGGCGTAGCCCACAGGTTCCGCTGGTCTGTATAGTAATTCCCAATAGCTGTGTGTGCAATAAATTGGGAATGCAAATATAGAGGCCATTTAAAAAATACCAACCCAAAGAATTCAAAACCGCTCAATATGCAGAGTATTCCAAGAAAATAAAAAAATCTATAATTGAGTATTCCGTTAAAAATAAGAAAAATAGCAGAAGAATAACAACAGAAACATAGTCTTGTTATTAATAGAAAGAAGAAAACAATCAGGGAATAGCAAACTACAAAAATATAAAATATAGAGAGCGTTTCATGGAAGAAAAATCGAATTTCGTATTCCATGTTATGTATTTTCAAACAAAGGGTTGGACGAAGACCATACAACTATATATCCAAGCATTGATTATATCTTAAAGGAACTGATTAACAAACATAATACAACTTTTTCGTATATAAAGTGTTGCGCATAAACATTTTAAGTATCTCAAACGCCTACATAGCAATTTGATAGAGCAAGGTAT
>JABXWE010008671.1:0-16341 GCA_014611495.1 Limonius californicus | reverse complement strand
TGCCGATTATGCCGATTAAATAATCCATTGCTGGTTACTCTTGCTTCGTCAGTCCAAATGACATTTCGGAAGAAATTTTCATGTTCATTGCATTTTCTGATAAACCAGTTGCAGAAGTTCGTCCTGCGTTCTTGATCACCGGGGAATAATTGATGAGTGAGCCTGACTTTATAAGGTTTGAATTTATGTTTCTTGAGAATCCTTTGGTTACGGCTTCTGCTCACACCCCTAGTTACAGCTATTTCTCTGGTAGAAACTTCAGGATTTTCTAAAACCGCTCCAATTACTTCCGCCTCCAGCTCGTCTCTACCTTCAATGGCATACTGTCTAGATCTGTGCGTGACAAAAGATCCATGATTCATCAAGGTGCTTTCCAATCTAGGAAATATGTGGGCGCTGGGCTGCTGGCGCTCAGGGTATCGTTCGAAATACATATAGATCTCTTGCAGCTTCAGTATTTCGACCTGATTCAATGAAACATATGAACATCTGGCATTTTTCAAAGTTTTCATACATTTTGATGCAGACGGGTAATAAAACAGCTTTCAACTTGAGTATTTATTTTATTTACTGTCAAACTGACTTTCTAGATATGCAAGGTAACTTGATATTACATCTACGATAAAACACTTGTTTTCCATGGGTAACTCTGTTAAAATGTCACCAAAATGCCATTTTTTAAGAGAAATATGTTATTTTGACAGCAAGGATGACTAGACATATCTCGACATACATATTTTTGGAAAGCCTATTTTTTTTCGATTTTTTGAAGTCAAAGATAACTATGGTTTCTATTTGAAATAACAAAGTTGGCCTTGATATCAAACAACTGATGAGCGATAAAAAAAATGATACGTGTATCTTATTCTACGTTGAAAAGTGCCTGTAGAAAGTTTTTACCGTTTGAAAAAATATTCACAAATAAAAAAGTTGTGACATTTTTTCGAAATCGGTCAATTGTCAATTTTTGACGATATCGAGCTCAGACTCATTTGTCAGTTTTTCTCTACCTGGTCTGGAAATAGCGAAAACTGCCAAAATCAAGCAATTTGGGACACCCTGTACATACGAGGTTTGTAAATGAAGTAATGAGACTGGTAGCGCCTGCAGTACGAGTTTGAACTTGCTAGAGTCATTTGGTTGTCCATAGCGATTTTTTTCGTGAAACAATTTTTTCTAGTGCGTTGTGAAAATGAGTGACATCAATTTCGAGCAACGGTGTGCTATCAGATTTTGCTTCAGACTTGGGCACAGCGCAACGGAAACATTTGCAAAACTTCGGCAGACCTACGGACATA
This sequence comes from Limonius californicus, assembly GCA_014611495.1. Classification (NCBI taxonomy): domain Eukaryota; kingdom Metazoa; phylum Arthropoda; class Insecta; order Coleoptera; family Elateridae; genus Limonius; species Limonius californicus. Next base: position 15,043 of record JABXWE010008671.1, on the reverse strand, counting down.
GTGTTTTGTCAAGTGCCCTGGTTTTTCGGTGGTTTAAGGCATTTTCAGAAGGAAGAGAGTCGATTGAAGATGAACCTCGCAGCGGAAGGCCTTCATTTTCAAGAACCGATGAAAATATCCACAGAGTCCGAGATCTTGTGCGTTCAGATCGTCGGTTGACAGTCAGAATGGTCGGGGAAGAGTGGAATTTGACTCACACCATCGTTCATCAGATTTTGACCAATGAATTGGGGATGAGAAAAATCTGTGCAAAAATGGTTTCGAAAAACCTTTCGCAGGACCAAAAGTACATCAGGAGGGAAAGGTGCTTTGATTTTTTGGAATCGTTTGCAAATGATCCCCATTGTCTGGAACGTGTCATTACTGGTGACGAGTCTTGGGTGTTTGGGTATGACACAGAAACCAAGCGCCAGAGCATGGAATGGCACACTTCAACCTCTTCAAAGCCAAAAATAGTAAGAATGAGCAAGTCGAAGATCAAATGCATGCTGATTTGCTTTTTTGACAGCCAGGGAATCGTTCACATAGAGTTTGACCTCAAGGATAAATGGTTAATCCAACGCTTTTACAGCGAGGTTCTTGAAAGACTTCGAAAAAGGGTCATGCGTGTGAGACCAAACATCAAGAACAACTGGGTGTTGCATCACGACAATGCGCCTTGTCACACAGCAATTTCAATGAACGATGTTTTGGACAGTAAGAACATTCCTGTGGCTCCTCAGCCTCCTTATTCGCCCAACTTGAATCCTTGTGACTGTTTCCTCTTCGCGAGACTGAAAAATCACCTCAAGGGATGTCATTTTGGAACACTGGAAAGCATTCAAACGGCCATAACCGGTCAGCTGAAGGCTATTCCAATATGCGAGTTCCAGCACTGCTATGAAGAGTGGAAGAACCGTCTCCAGCGCTGTGAAGCTTCCCCAAGCAGTTACTTTGAAGGAAACAATGTTGAATTGTAATTTTATCCGAAAAAAACTCAGTCTCATTACTTAATGTACACACCTCGTATATAACAAATAGCCATTTACGTTGTTCCTTTTGTTTTATTTTTCTATTCTAGTTAGGAAAAATTTCACTTTTCCTAACTCATATGAGTGCTGTAAAATTAAAGAAGTCCTTACCGTATTTTACAAAAATATTTTTCTTACATGCAACATGCATAGTTGCCAAGTTTGAAGAAACTGTCATGCGAAAAATAAATATTTTAGGTGTTTTATATTTAGTATGCACTACTGAACAGCGCTACGAGCCATTTTATCGCGAATTATAGAACACCCTGTGCATTGCCTTGTACCAACCTAAAAAATAATGAAGAATTCTCATACAGCAATAATATTTTTTGAAAACTTTATTGCAAGTTTCTATTTGAAAAAAGTTTCAAAGAAATTCCTACTACACGTAGGCTATGAAGAACTTTTTTCATAATTTAAAAGTATCAAGAACAGCTTTAATGATGTATATGCGAAAAATAAAAATCTTTTATTTTACTTGGAATTAAACTATTATTTTCATCTCTTTTTCACCATGTTTATGTTATTGCCTCGCCGCCGTATTTTTATTATTATGCTAATATTAGTGCAGTAGGTTTTATTGCTCGTTTTAAGCAATTGCGAAAAGATTGAATCTCTTATGACTCTTACGTCATGGAGACAGACGAAAAAATTTTTATTAATAAAGTAATAACTGAAACAAACGGCAAGAAAAAAAATCCAAAGAACAAATTCACAGAAAAATAAATAATAATAAATAATAAATGATACGAAAAGTTGTTATTTTCTGTCAAATGCACGGGATTGCTGATTTCAATGTGCATTATATCTGTTATTATGAAGCGAATAGTATTATTTGCGGGGTCACTCGTGATCACTCATCCTTAAATGGTGACGTTAGTAGTGAGGAGATAAACTTGCTACGACTTGTCTATGTAGTACCTACTCTTGTCCGTTTTCATTTTGTAAAAACATGATTATTGCTAAGGAATTCCATCTTACTCATTCTTAGCTCACGTTGTAACAGGAATTCAGTAACAAGAATGTAATTTTAAAAAGTGATATGCGGCAGAATTTGGGATCTTTAAAACGGACTGTGTCTAATAATATTTACTTGACGCTGACCTCTTTCATTTAACTTTCAAAGTTATTTATCTATTATTTTTGTTTGATTCATTGTACTTCTAGTGCTGATTTTTTATATTTACGGGGAAAATGTACGTAGGAGTGTAGGCTCATTTACATACGTATTATATCCAAAACTATAAAAAAAACGCAAAATACAAAACAAAGTTTGATAGAGAGCGCGAAGAAAACAAAAAAAAACAAACATCTTTGCCAAAGAATTGTTTGAAAACAGTCGTGATACTTCTTAGTTAAACTATGTTTGCAAGTGGACACACAATGTAAAAATACAACCAAGTGTTATCAAATTAATCATACAAACTGCATTAAACTGAAAACATTGATTTTTTAAATGCACAACGTTTTTACTACAATTCACTCAACATAAAGATTTATTTACTATTACACAATCAAACTAAGACTGTCCCTTTGTCTCTCAAACTTCATATCGTAATTTAGTATTTTTCATAGAGTAATTGTAAAATATCGGTTATCAATGCATCAGGCTTCTAACTAAAATAAAAACAGTGATGATGCATAAACAAGAAACTATTCTACAAGCTATGGAATTGCAGGATAATTAGTGTACATTTCTTATAATTAGAGTCGGGCAAAATGCATAATTGCATATCTTTTCCTATTGAGCATAACTTTTAATTTTTCGTGTTTACACGTTTTTTAATGTTTAGACATATTTTGCATATATTACAACATTACGGCATGTGGCATATGTTCGTGCATATTTTATTTTTTAAGGGCATGAAAATGCATATTCTAGAAAAAAAAGTAAAATATCAAACAAATGTTTTGGAAATGAATGTTCTATAATTTCTTAGGGGGAAATAACTTAATATTTCCTAAATATCTGACAACAGAAAGTTCAGGTAAACGCAAATTTAGCTTACAGGACCAAGATGGTATTAGTTGGGTAGGTACTTAGGTATTCAGTGGACATTTTTTTTAAATAGTACGTATTTGGGAATTTTGTTGAGTTTTAGAAGATATCGTCATTGTGTATTTAGTGCTTACCAAATGGGTTGGTAAGTTTTCAGTTTCTTTTTTGGGTCATTCATTTCTTGACAGAGCTGCAAGTATCAACCCGAGATTTGTGAAAATGCCTCGAGTTGGTAGTTCAAGAACCGATTTAATTAAGAAGTGGTTGAAGCCGCATGCTTTAAATATGATGGAAGTGTTGTGTTTTGTACCGTTTGCACAAAAGCGGTATGTATCCCGTTATTTTAATTTAATAAAATATTCCCTCCATTTAAACATAGGCAACCCACAACATCCCTTAATGTCAAATTAAAAGATTAAATTCCAATTTATTATTTATTATCATCAGTCATGGGGTTTAAAAATTAAATTAGAGATTTAATTAATGTAATATTGCAAAGAAATCGGCAAAGCTCCCATCAATTAGTTCCCATATCCTCTGCCTAAGCTCTAGTAAATTGTTGTACTCAGTTATTGTTCTTACAGATCAACGTTAATAAAAAGTTTCAACTTGATCAGCACGTAGCTACTGGCCCACATCAAATAAGAAAAAATAATGCAAACGAGCCACAACAACAATTATTGCTGAATTGTTTAAACAAAAACGAGAATTTTTGCAACTTTAATGACGATTTGTGTAAAATGAAGATTTCGTGTGTTAAATGGGGGTGGTAAAATGAATACAAACGAGGTGAACAGAGAAATACAAATATAATAATCAATTAATACAATATAAAATAATATATGAAAAACAGAACAAGCGCGAGCTAAAACATCTCGAGGGTGAATGCCCATTTCCCCGAACACCGGGTCACCCTACGCTCTTCCTGATCGTCCTCAATCAGGTCCAGTCCCTTTAACGAAACAGAAATGAATTAGACCATCAGCTGTGCTGATTCCAAAGCGTCGCCGTCGTGATTTCAGCGACAACCATCCTTCAAACGTTGCCTATCTCTTGAATATCGAGCGTTTTACACAAGAGTCATTCCTCGAACACTTTTTTCGTTTCTTTTACTCACCTCATCATACAAGATGACCCATGGTTTCAACTTGTCAACTGCTATGATTGTTGCTCGAGCCCTTTTTCTGCCGGGACTCAAATCAGCTACCTCGTATCTATCATTACACAGAACTTTAGTAATTCTGTTTGGCCCTTTGTATTTGGATAGCAGCTTTTTGCTCTCCCCGGTGGGGGCATAACTAGTGTTTTCGACCATTACCAAGTCACCTACTTTATACTTTGGAGCTTTCCCTCTTTTAACGTCAAAACGTCGCTTTTGTACCACTTGATCCCTATCTAATTTATCTCTTACACTTTGTCGCAGAGTAGGCAAATCAATTTGGTCAACCTGTTCTTGCATCTCGTTTAGAACAAGTGCTTCTGTAGGACCCCTTGGTTTTGTGCCAAACAACACCTCCGAGGGAGAAACACCTAATGCTTGATTGACAGTGTAATTAAGCCCTCTTTGTACGGTTTTAACGTGGGAATTCCAGCATTCGTCCTCCATTCCCCCATTCAGGGCAGCCAATGACCCTATTATCGTCCTGTTATACCTTTCGCGCTGCCCGTTCGCTCTTGGAGTGGCGACGGCATTCAGCGTGTGTTTGATACCATTCTTCTGGCAAAAGGATTTGAACAACTGGGACGTCAACGCACTACCACAGTCAGTAATTACCCTCGCAGGAACCCCGAATATGTGTATAACGTCTCTCGCCACTCTGTTTACATACTTAGACTTCGTATTTCGTAAATGCTCTATGATGCAAAACTTGGTGAAACCATTTACAAGAACAACGAGGTACATGTTTCCTTTTTTACTCGTTATAAAGGGGCCTAAATGGTCTATGTGTAGCGCATGGAACGGCGAAGCCACTTTGTCTACAGGATAAAGCTGCCCAGGCTTTCTTCCAGCAGGTACTTTGTAATATAAACATTTAAGGCAGGCCCTGACATACTTAGTCACGAACCGACTCATCTGCAGGAACCAGTAATTTTGTTTGATTTTATTCAAAGTCTTTTCCACGCCAAATTGCCCCATATCATCATGGCATAATCGACATATCTGCCACCTACAGAACTTCGGTACTAGCCACTTGTCTCCGTCTTCTGTTCTTCGATGTACTTTATTGTCCTTTATCTTGTAGCACGTAAAGTATGCTTGCGCATCTGGGTTCTGTTTCCCAGATATTAACACATTTCGAATATTGGATACATAGTCGTCCTGCAGCTGCGCAGCTAAAAGCCAGTCCGCTTCTGTGATGTTTATGACACTGACGTCATACCATGGTTGTGGGTTTCTACTCAAACAATCAACACGTGGCATCTTACTTCCCGATCGATACTCAACTTCAAAATTGTAATCCTGTAACTCCATCCACCAGCGGCCTATACGGGGTATGATGTCCCTCTTTACTGCAGTGCTCCTGATTGCACTGTAGTCAGTCACAAGCTTCAACTTTATTCCCAGCACATATACGCGAAAGTAGCGAAGTGACAACACGACAGCTTGCGTTTCGAGCTCATATGAATGGTATTTTTGCTCTAACACCGACGTTTGTCTGCTGAAATATGCCACTACATGCCTCATCTTACTATTCCTTTGAATCAATATTCCCGAGACTCCTACTTTCCTTGCGTCTGTATGAACTTCGGTGTCTAGTTCTGGATTGAATGTGGTAAGGATTGGCCTAGTGGTCAACAGAGTCCGTATGGTTGATACTGCATTTTCTTGTTCAGTTTTCCATTCCCAGGCATATCCCTTCTTCAAAAGTTTTGTCAATGGTGTTGTTAACAACGCAAACCATTGGATGAATTTCCGAAAATAGCCTGCTAGGCCTAGGAACTGTCGGACCTGTTTAACATTTAGCGGTAACGGCATGTTTCTGACAGCTTCTGTCTTTGACTTCCCCGGTCTGACTGCTTCAGTTGATATTTCTCGTCCGAGATATTCTATGGTGGTTCGGAGAAAGGAGCACTTAGACAGTTTCAAAGTAAGTTATGATCTCTTAATCTTTGCAAGACTGTTTGTAACCTTTCCATTCCTTCGTCAAATGTTTTAGCTGGAATTATGATATCGTCTATGTACACGAAAGCAATCGTGTAAAGGAGGTCACCAAGAACAGTATTCATTAGTCTTTGGAAAACTGAGGGAGCGTTCGCAAGGCCGAAAGGCATCCTCAGAAACTCGTAATGGCCGTCAGGAATTACACACCCAGTTTTCTTGATGGATTCGCTATTTACCGGTACCTGATAGAAACCAGACGCCAGATCTAGTGTTATAAAATAATTGTGACCCCCCAACCCGTCTATCTGATCATCAATTAACGGTAAAGGAAACTTGTCTTTCTTTGTTACACGATTTAGTGCTCGATAATCTACACACATGCGTTCACCCTCATCTTTCTTAGACACTAACAAAATTGGACTTGCGTAGGGTGAACGCGACTCCCTTATTATTTTATTTTCTAAAAGTTCTTCAATCATATGCTTTACCTTTTCCCGCAGTGCCAAAGCAAGCCGATATGGTCTATACACAACAGGTTTTTCAGTCACAAGTTCTTGTTTGATTTCTGCTGTGTCTGTTTTGCCCAGTTCGCTAACTTGAAATGAAAAACCATCTCGAAATTGTAATAACAACTCGTATGAACGGTTTCTATGAATTTCGGACAGTGCACCGCACTGTTCGAAATTCATAGAAACCGCAACTGTTCAACTTCGTCTGCAGAAACATAATTTAAGCCAAAATGTTCCAAGGTCGTGTCATTTGTGGCCGATGTCTGCGTGGTAATCATTAACTGATTTTCCCTTTTGATAACTACTACACAAGGGTGGTCAGTGAAAGTTTGACCTATCAATAACTCGACCGTTATGGACCCATTCCTGATGACATATACATCGACAGTAACTGATACTCCATCAATGGTAATGCTACAGTTTTTGCACACTGAGCTTGTAATGGCACAACCCCCGTTGAAACCGCGAAGTACAATTGTTGTGGTAGTGTGCTAGCTACCAGTTGTAGTTTGATTGTTAATGAATGCTGAATTAAAGTGCATTCACTGCCCATAACTGCATAACCCTTAACAATAGATCCGTTAATTTGCACCTTCATGTAGTACTTTTGATTTGTTCGTCCCAAAATAAAATTCACATCTTTCTGGGAACTTTTGTTTTCTGTGGGCGGCAAGCAACTTCTGCATGACCAAATTTGTGACAAAAAGTACACCTTCCAGGACCTACGTTTTTATTTTTGAAACGGTAGCAATCCTCTTATTTGTGGCCCAATTCATTGCAAGCAAAACATCCGAAATTCGCATTTCGTTTTCGCGTATCTGCTTGGTATTTTTCTTTCGGTGCGCGTTCAGCAACATTTCTCGGAGCTATCTGCGTTTCTGGACGTTTGGCCGGAAAATTTTTAACATAAGCTGCCATTTCGACGAAAGATTTACAGTTAGCAGCTCGAATAGCTAACTGTTTTTGGGGATCCTTTATTGATTCTATTATACAATCCACTACCTGCTCGTCGGACAACTGTATATCTAATTTGTTCAATTTTGTTAGCTTAACAAAACAAAATTCGTTTAGATCCTGATTAGGCTGGGCTTCATACGTAGCCGCTTCAAAAAATAATTTTCCGAAGTTTACTTTACTGGGAAACGTCTGCATTAGCATTTCTTTCCACTCTGACCATGCATAACGTATCGTTTTCAAACCCTCATACCAGACGCGTGCCGTACTCTCAGTTTACCTAGCGCTAAAAAGATGGTGGTAATCTCGTCCCAGTGATACATATGTGCACACTCGTCTACTTTATGCAACCAGTCCTTAATTACTTGATTTGTATCCCCTGGATCAAACTCCGCCAGTAAACGATCATCATTCATGTTTGACCGATAATACCGTGCATTAGTATCAAAAGATCCTGTACTTACCAATTTTCGAAGCCTATCTAATTCTTTCGACATACTATATATAGTATTATGAACTGTGGCAGGCAAAGGCGGCGTAATTGACCCTGGATCGGAACAAGATTCATTATTTTCCGCTCGAGGAATGGACGGACCTGCTTAGTCTTCCGCGCGCCTCTTCATTGTCCGTTTTTTTTTTGTTTCTAACACACACTTTGTTTAGCCCGTGGGCGTATACAGATAATAATCCCACTTCTGACTGTTAAATAGGGGTGGTAAAATGAATACAAACGAGGTGAACAGAGAAATACAAATATAATAATCAATTAATACAATACAAAATAATATATGAAAAACAGAACAAGCGCGAGCTAAAACATCTTGAGGTTGAATGCCCATCTCCCCGGACACTGAATCCCGTTCTTTTCTTGGATGAAGTCACCCTACGTGCTGATATCGTAAATATCGAAATATCCGACTCGAAGGCGACCTCGGCTAGATTCCTAGAATCGCTTACACGTGCAACATTCCATTAAATAATTTGGACGTTCCAGAGTTTAAACAATTCTTGGAGAAATATACAAAGGAAAAGTCGTTTCCCGGAGAACAGCTTCTAGAACGTACATTCCAAAATTATACGAAGAAAATCTTCAAACAATTAGGAACGCTATTTCGAATAATTATATTTGGTTTAGCGTTGACGAAACCATCGATGCTAAAGGAAGCTATATTGCGAATTTATTAGTTGGTGTCTTGAACGGAAATCCTTCCAGCTTTTTAGTTGCTGCTAAACAACTCGAAAAAATCGACCATTTGACAATTTCATGTTTCGTCAATGAAACCCTTTCATTATTATATTTGCCAAATCAAATACCATCAGAAAGAATATTATACATGGTCAAAGCCTAAACGTGTTTTTTCCTAATATAATTCAAGTGACCTGTTTGGCTTATGCAATGAATAGAGTGGCCGAAACAATTAGAGGCGAGTTTCGTTTGGTGAATAAACTAATTAATAACGGGAAGAAGGTATTCCTAAAATCACCAGTTCGCGTCGAAGTTGACAAAGAACGGCTTATGTGGGCGGAAATTTATAAAGAGACCAATGAATTTTTTTATATAGTTGAGTACGTTCGTAGAATTTACGAATACTCGCAGAAAAATAAATGGTAAAGTAGTAGAATTAAATTTATTATAATTTAAAATAACCAGTAGATAATAATTTGGCAATTTTGGTTATACGGTTACAATACTATATTATGTTCGAGAGTGATTTATAAACTTAACTTTTGGAATATTGACGACTGGCTTTAAATAGTACTTTCGAAGATCTATGAAAATATAGAGGTTCGGTAGTACACTCATATTGAAGTTAAACATAGCAAGGTTCGCAAAATCCAGGCATAAATTTGCTTCGAATAACATTATGGGTCACTAATGCAGACTTTGGACACGACAATATTTGCTTAAATACTATGTAAGTATGGCGATAAAAGATATGTGTATGATATATTACATCTATCAGCATACAGCAGCTGTTTTAATAAATTTTAATGTTTGTTTTAACACCTCGAGAAACCGCTCATCTCATGGTCACGATCATGTGCAATAGATAAACGCGTTCCAAGCGAAAGTTGGCAGTTTATTGGACGATTCTTTTGCCATTCCAATCAAACTTGTTACCGTTCCTGAACGTTTCCTGTACGGTCATTTCGATACATGACCAAAAGTAGGAACTGTTTGGACTGATCTGCGCATTAGACATTTCGTCAACTGTTTGTCATATTTTGGACTCTAAAATTAAGAGTGATTAGCTCTGTATTGACATGCGCACAAAACCGATCCAAACAGTTTGGATACCAGTTTCAAGGCAATACAAGAATTGTTTGTTGGAACAAACCGTTAGTTAAAAGATGGCGCTTGCATCCACACACTACGTTATACAGGGAATTTTGCTTTTTAGTTTACATTGTATATTTAATTGTCTATGTATTACTTGTAAAAAGAACGCATCAATTACGCCTATTATGTAGACAACCAACTATACATAAAACTAAGGCATGCTGTGGCCAAAACAATCAAATTAATTCAATATTAAAAAATAAAATTAGTCTTTATTTAGTGTCTTATTGCGTTTTTTTATACAACCATGTACAGTAAAAACGAAAAAATGGAAATTCTAATGTGGTATCAGAATGGTATCCAGAAAGACCTATTCCTTATATTCGAACCATGTAAACAATTGTTAGAAAATTTAAATCAGAGGGATGCATAATAAATTCCCATAAAATAAGAACTAAAAGTAATTACGTTTTAACCGAAGAAATTTAAATATTTTATGCAACGTTGAAGAAAACCCCATAGTATCACTACGAGAAATAGGTTCACATTTTAATGTTTCTAAAACCTCGGTATTTATAACACTAAAAGAATTTAAATAGAAATCGTACAAATTTTCTAATCAATAATCACCAACAACTTTTCGATGAATACAATGAAAAAAGGACAATCTTGTGAAACTTTCTTTAATTTACTAAATGAAAATAAATACATTTTAAATAAAATAGTTTTCAGTGATGAAGCAACTTTCACAATAAATGGAGAAGTGAGTTCACAAAATTTTCGGTGTGTATTATAATTCCTCATTTATCCACTATCCATTATCCTGCTAATCTTATTCCTTAGATATTGGTCCCGCACTAACCGCCATTTACAAAACTTAACTCACAGTCAATACACTGGGAAAGTTAACGAATGGCTAGGAGTAGTTGAAAATAAACTTTTCCGTCCATATTTTATTGATGGTAATCTCAATACAGTCAATTTTTTAGAGCTATTAAGGAAAGACATCGTTCCGGCAATAGAAAACTGAAACATCGATCACCCGTGGTTTCAAATGGATGGAGCCCCTCCGTATTACACGAATGCTATAAGAAACTTTCTAAACGACAGGTTTCCAGGACGTGAGGTAGGAAGATTCGGTCCCGTACAGTGACCCACATGTTCTGCTGATTTGTCGCCCAATGACTTCTTTGCTTGGGGATACCTGAAATCCAAAGTTATTTAAATATTCCAATACAAAGTATTGATGAATTAAAAGATCGCAATAGCTTGAATCCTGACTTCCTTGCGAATGCTGCGCGTGCTTTTCAACACCATTTAGGTTATTGTTTAGAAGTACAAGGTGGCCATTTCGAATATTGTTGAAACTGTTGTTTTTATTTTCATTTCCGTTTCCTGTTATTGATATTTAATGTTTTACAATAATAATGGTCGTTGTTGTTCCACTCATTTTGATTTACCTATTTATATAAACACCGCATCGAACATAACCTTCATACTAAAATAATTTACAACTACAGTGACGTTTCTGTATGCTTCTATTTCTATATATTTGGTTGCCTACATAATAGGCGTAATTGATGCGTTCTTTTTACATGTATACATAGATATGTACAATGTACCTATACTAAAAAGAAAAATTCCCTGTATATGCGCGTGCTTGAATTATTTTCAAGCAAGACCTGAACTCGCCAAACCGCTCTTTTGGTTCGTACGAACCGTGGTCTTGTCCACACTCATCTTGTCTATACAAACCAGGTTCACATAGGTAAGACGTAGCGTAAAACTGAGCGTCTGGACAGCCCTTCAAAGGTCTGCACAAAACGCTACCACATATTCCTCAGACCAAAATAGGACGATTTTAGCCAATTTGCACGTTTTACCTACTAATAATAGGTACTTGTTGACAGTGGCGGCTCGCGGGAAAAAAGATAGGTGAAATGCTATTATAATAACCCTAATAATAACAAATAGAAAAAATATAATTCAATGTCACCTTACCTAGTTTTTGTAGACCAAGTCTGTCCTTCTGTCGTTTAATGCAGCAAAATTATTTATTATGTCTTCGTAAAATGGTTGATTTTTTATTAATTCTAATAAGAGTTCTTTTTGAATTGAAATATTTGCCAAAGAAGAAAGTGTATCTTGAGATACTGCATTTCTTAAGTACATATTTATTCGTTTAGGCAAGAAGAACTTCTTTCCACCGATGCACTTGTCGACGGAATAGTTAATATAAAGCAAAACAATTTGTAGGCTTCGGTAAAAAATTCTTTGCTCTCATTGAGATTTTCTAGTGATTCGTGGGTCTGTAGATTGCGGTAACTTTCATCGGCATAAAAAAGATTTAATTCGTTTTTAAGACGCTGACTTTTTGTAAATATTTTGCAATATAATTGACCTAAACTTTCAAATGCTTTAGACGGAAAATACGAATCATATTGTTCGAATTTCCGATTTCGTAGTATCAGCCAAAGACATGAATTGTAACTTATCGCAGTCTTGAAACCTTGCTTCCATTTCCATTACAATGTGATCCAGTACTTCATAAAACAAAACTCTAAATTTTTTTCTAATGTCATTATTTGTAACGCTAGCGTATTCCCAACAAACAACATCTTATAAGTATCTCGGAAGTAATATCAATGAGGATGGAAGAAATGCTGAAGGGATTGAAAACAGAATAAGACAAACTAAGGTCGCATTTAACAACAAAAAATCACTACTGACATCCCAAAATATAAGTCTAACAAACAGGAATAGATTAATTAAAACATGTATTTGGAGTACCGTATTATATGGGTCAGAAACATGGACGTTAGGAGAAAGAGAAGAACTCCTATTGGAAGCCTTCGAGATGTGGATATGGAGAAGAGTGATGAAGATAAAATGGACGGATAGAGTTACGAATAACCATGGACTAGAATTAGTAGAAGAAAAGAGACTGTTGCTAAAAACTTTAAAACAAAGAAGACATAAATGGATAGGACACATGTATACGAACAATCCACATATGGTACTCAAGAAAGAAGGTTTCGTGATAGGAGAAAAAGTCAGAGGAAGGCCATATTTAGAATTCATGAAGCAAGTCATGAAATACGCAGATGCGAGAAATTACGCAGACTTAAAGAAAATGACTTGCGATCGTCAGAAATGGAAAGCTGCCAATCAATCCAGGGATTGAAGCTGAGAGAGAGAGAGAGAGAGAGAGAGAGAGAGAGAGAGAGAAAGAAAGTATTCCCGCTTAGAAATATCGATTTGTGTTATTTCTATTTCCTTAGCCTTTTCGAACAGTGTATCAAAGAAATCGTCATACCGTTTTCTCTGTAATAGTTCTATAGTTTTATTTATTTTTGTAACACAAAAATTAATATCCAAGGATTTATTTAGAGAATATCAAATAATATGTCAGTGAGAGAGAAAATACCATTAAATACTACAGCTACAAATGAGAATTCAAAATGGTTGAAATCGTTTAAAAACCGACGGTCAAACCCGAACATGCACTTCAGCGGCTGATTGGGATTGAACTCTTTACTTGCGCTATTCGCTGTGAACCAAATGTAGATATCGACGTATGCGTTACCATGGCAACGGAGGTATAAGTGCAGAGTTAAAATATGTTTGAAGGTGATTGTTCACTACAATTGCACGAGTGGTGTAGGTAAGATTTTTTATGGTCACTGTGTTCACGCTCTACGGACTACATTTAAAATTTAAATTTTAAATACAAGAGAACCAGAAAAAATGTAAAGTGTTTTCACTAAGCTTATTGTATCTACGAGATGTATGCCATAAATAAACGACTCCTAATAGGTGGTAATAATGTGGTAATAATGTCGATAAATAATTTGTTATGTAATTTAAATAAATATTCGCAATAGAATGAAAATTTTAGGTGAAGAGGCACTGGACCTACTTCACTCGGCGAGCCGCCACTACTTGTTGATCACTCTAGAATGCTATGACGTCAGGCACGCCGGCCATCTTGAAAAGCGTTCTCACGGCGTACAGGCGGTCATTTGAAATATTCAGTATTTACATATTTTTTTATTGACGTAATTTCGAACAATATGATTTTTTATTAATACTATGCTAATGTGAACCATTGGAGAATCTAAGTATACAATTATTTTAAAAAAGTTGTTGTTTTCCCTATTATATGTGTATGTCAGATTTAAAGGGTTAAATCTTAAATCTTAAGAATAAAATAAAACACAACGGTTGAAGAATAACTGGGCTTTATTAAGAGCGATCCGACTTAGTCGAGATACCATCTCTGAAATCCCCTTTTTACACGAATATAATTAAAACATATACATGACAACAATGACCGCCCTGTGTTACAGCGTCGAGCTAATTCACAAACTGGGTGTTTAACAAACATGTGCAACGTCCCTAAATCATACATACTATAATCTATTCTAGTTTTTGGAAACACGTAAGCTTTTTTCAATTAACATATTGAATTACTACACCAGTTAATTATAACCTAAAGGAGCAAACAGTCCCTTATTCATAAAATAACGACAGTTCCAGAAATCCCTCCGTCGGTTGGCTCCATAACAAAAACAGGCGATAAATTAGACAAATGCTCACACGGCCAGACAGACATTAAATTCGCTCTCGAATTTGTGTGGTACTCGTCCCAGGATTCAAACTGAAAAGATAATCAAACCAGCAATCCGTTTGAAGACAGCGCCATGCTGAGACTCAAAGCAAAATCTTTAAAGGCTCACAAACTCAATTTATTTAACACCGTTCTACTACAGACTCAAAATTTTGCTTTAAGTTCAAAACGTTACGACTTACAACATGACTTTTAAAAATCTTTGTGCAAAGCGTTACGGCTTCCAACACAACTTATCAAAATCCAAGTGCAAACCGTTACGGCTTTCAACACAGATTTTTATTTATTTGTTTTTTTTTCAAATGCAAAGCGTTACGGCTTTCAACACAGATTTTTATTTCTTTGTTTTTTTTTCCAAGTGCAAAGCGTTACTGCGTTCAACACGACTTATAAAAATCCAAGTGCAAAGCGTTACGGCTTTCAACACAGATTTTATTTATTTGTTTTTTTTCCAAGGGCAAAGCGTTACGGCTTTCAACACAGATTTTTAGTTATTTGTTTTTTTTTCCTTTTTTTCAAGTGCAAAGCGTTACGGCTTTCAACACAGATTTTTAGTT